>VMDO01021556.1:0-35200 GCA_007922755.1 Pedetes capensis | reverse complement strand
TTGTTGTTGTTAGGTGCTGTCCATTCAGTGTCTGACTATCTACAACAGGTGAAACACTATTGTCAGTGCTTCTCTGCTATTCATAGGGTTTTCAATGGCTGATTGTTCTTTGGGAGTGGGTTGCCAGGTCCTTCTCCCAAGCCTACAGCACCTGGTGTTTCCAGGTGGTCTCCCCTCCAAGTACAAACCACGTCCGACCCCGCTTACCTTCCGAAAACTGATGGGATCAGATACCACAGTAGTAAGGCTGCAGACATTTCTGCCTTTAGGACCCAGGAAGAGTCACATATAAACCACAACTTCCACAATGTACTGATACCGTCTCCCTATTCATCAATCATGTTAAAGAAACACTTTTTGTAAATGAACAATTTACCAAAACAATGTCACCATGCGAATTACTGTTTGCATTCAAGAATTACCAGATTTAACCAGTCAAAACTCAAACTACATCACAGAGAACACAAACATATAAAAGCACACATATATACAGCAGTATACTTTCATATTAGTCATTCAAATGAATTGATAAAATGTTTGCCTTTTCAAACATGAGTATCCAAAAACAGGTAAACAAATTTCCTTTATTAGTTGAGATTATGAACAAGTCATACATTTCTGTATAAAATAAGAACTAGACTCACTGAAAACTTTCTCAGCCCCAAATATTATACACCTAGGATGTCCAAGCCTGCAGCGGTAGCTCTGTGAAATCCGATCCCGTCAGATCTCAGAAGCTAAGCAGGGTCAGGCCTGGTTAGTACCTGGATGGGAGACCGCCTGGGAACACCAGAAGCTGTAGGCTTGGGAGAAGGACCTGGCAAGCCCTTCCCAAAAATCAATCTGCCATTGAAAGCCCTATGAACAGCAGAGAAGCACTGACAATAGTGTTTCCCCTGTTGTACAGAGGGTCGCTATGAGTCTGATACTGACTCGACGGCACCTAACAACAACAACAACAACAACAACAGGATTTCCAAATTTCATATTCAAACATATTTCTCTCAAAAGACCTGCTTAACAACCCAATCCAAAATCAGCTTTCTATGAAAGCACAGTTCTTATTAATAAATAAAATTTCTTTTTACAGGCATAATATAAAGTAAATTCTATTTCATGAACTTGCTAACTGTTCTTCCCTACTTGCTACAGTAGCTAGTGCTTTAACTTGACCAAACTAATTTCTAGTGTTAGAATTCAAGAGAAACAGGAAGGAACCTGGTAGGTATAAGGATTTGGGGGTGCTGGTAATGATCTTTCTTGATCTAAGTGTTGGTTAAACAGGTGTGGTCACGTGGAAAATTTACCAAACCATACACTTTAATAATCTGTGCGTATTTTTACATGTTATACTTCAATTAAAAAGTTTACTTTTTCAACAAAAAATAAACTTTCAATGAAAAAATTTACTCCAAGGTCTCAATATGGTACCCATTTCACTCACTAACATTAATGCCTAGTTCCTATAGACTTCTGTGCTTGCTGATTTTGTATTTTGGTAAACTACCTTCAGTCTTCTGCAGTTTTGCAATATGTATTTAATATATTGTATACATAATTAATGTATTTCTGGGCAAGCTACCATAACCACTAGAATTCACCATTCTCATATACACTGACATCCTTGAATGGTAAGAATCATACTCAACTAGCTACAAAATAAAATTTGCTTTAAGAACATTGAATATATGGGGGAAAATGGCTACAAAAATGATATAGGAAGGCTTGCTGAAAAAAAGGAAAAAAGTGACACATTCACAATTTGGAGATAAAAGTCATTCATACTATTTAATGAGGGAGAAAATATATACCCTTTTAACTGTCTACCCACAAACCATAACAAAACTGGCAATGTTTATAACCTCTACAATGTATCTGGGCATATTTAAGAAGTAACAGTTTCAAAACAGTTTCAAAAACAGTTTCAAAAATCTCATCAGAACAGATAACACACACACACATACTCAATTGGCACACAAAGTCAATCACAGTAGATACAAACAGGCGCACACACAATTTTTCATTCTCTAACTCACATGAATAGGATACATATTAGCATTCCTATCTTACAAGTAGGGAAAAGAGTATCAGAGTAAACTGAATTTTCCACAGGCCTAAGATTAGTTTGCAGGCATTGTAGTTAAATCATTCAAGACAATATGTAAAGAAAACTGAATTAAAAGCAGACACTAATGGAGATCCTAGTTTGCCACTGTGCACAGTAGCACTGTTCACAATAGTTAAAGGGGAACACAACCCAAGTGTCCATCAACAGATAAACGGATAAACAAAATAGGTATAGCTATACAATGGAATACTTTATGCAACCATAAGAAGGAATGACATTCTGATAAACGCTACAACATGAACCTTGAAAATACCACACTAAGTTAAACAAATAAGAAAAAAAGGGGACAAATATTGTTATGATTTTGCTCCTATAAGGTCCCTAAAATGGCCAATTTCCTAAAGACAACAAGTTGAATAGAAGCTACCAGGGGAGTAAGTGGAGGTGGAGGGGTTCTGTTTAATGAGTACAGAGTTTGTTCCTCTGGAGAAGTGAGGAGGGGAGTTCTTGTTTAATGGGTGCAGACTTTTGGTGATGGGAAAGTTCTAGGAAAAAATGGTGATGATAGCCCGACATTGCAAATATACTTAATATCACTGAATTGTGTGAGTTTACTCAATATACCAAAAGATACATCACACTGGGGTGAATATTCTCTTGCTAGAAACCACACGGAATATATCTTTTATCAGATAAAATGTAAGGACTTATACTAATAGGTCTGTCCCAAAACATGAAAAAAATTGCTAGAATGACTCTGGGTATGGTAGCAAACACCAAAGAAAAACGTCCATTTCTCTTTCTTTCTTTCTTTTTCTTTTCTTTTTTTTTTTTTTTTTTTTTTTTTTTTTTTTTTTTTTTTTTTTTTTTTTTTTTTTGTGGTACTAGGGGATTGAATTTAGGGCCTCACACATACTTTATAAGTGCTCTAACACTAAGTTGCACCTCTCACCCCATTTTTTACTTTTTATTTGAGATGGTCTCACTAGGTTATGCAGGCTGCCTTTGGCCTCCAACTTGAAATCCTGTTGCTGGGATTAAAGGTATGCAACCCTTTATAAGCCAGGTGTGCAAATGGCTTATATTTCTCCTTTTAAGGAATTAAGATGGGCGCAGCCGGACACGCCTATAATACCAGTACTCAGGAGGTTCAGGCAGGAGGATTACAAATTTGAGGCCAGAGGTAGACTGCATATATAAACAAGACTTTCTCTCAAAATAAAAAGTAAAAAATGGGCTGCATGTGGAGCTCAGTGGCAGAGCACTTACAAAGCATGTCTAAGGCCCTGGGCTCAACAGCAAAAAATAAAAAGGAAAAACAAAAGAAAACAAACAAAAGAAAAGAAAGAAACAAGTTTTTTTGTTTTGTTTTATTTGCTAAGATGGTCAATTTTATGTTATACACATTTTACCATTAAAACAAACCAACCAACAAACAAAAAACCAAAGAAAAATACTACAGAGCTACTGAAAATTCCTGAACAGGAGAATATCAATCTATATACTGTTTTACTAAAATTCATTTAGACTGAGGGTGGAAAAAGCATGGATGCTGAGAATAAGGAATATAGAGTTGAAATATAGCTTGAAATAGAGTTAGAAAGGAAATGAAATAAATAGGTGCTAGAGAAAACTATGTCCTCAGCCTAAAATAGGATGACATTAACTTTGATTTAAGAGGCTTCTGACAGGATTTTACTGGATATAGTTGTCTGGGAGGCTAATACTGACACCACCACACATAAATGTGGAGTTCAACTAACAGTGAGTTCACACAGGAATGCATTAATTGCCAACATGTTAAAGAAACTTTAAGGTAAATACAACTGTACTAAATTTATAAATATAACCTAAATGTTTTTAAACCAAAAATGTTTAAAAATGTAACCATCAGTCGAGGCGGCACATGCCTACAATCCCAGCAATTTGGGAGGCGGAGCCAGGAGAATCGGAAGTTCTAGACTAGAGGCAGTCTGCATAATTTAGTAAGACCCTGTCTCAGAAAGCAAAAAAAAAGTGGGCTGGGGTTGCAGTTCAGTGGTACAGCACTTGCAAAGCATGCAAGCATGAGGCCCTGGGTTCAACCCCCAGTACCACAAAACAACAAAAAACCAAAAACAAAATAAAAACGTAACCTAAATGTTTTTAAACTAAACTAAATCCAAACATTTATTTCCCTTCAGTTTTTACAAAGAAAATATATTTTCAATTCCATTAAAGCTTCTTTTAAAATATAAATAACACAGTAATTTACCAATCAACTTCTACAACTATGCTCAAAAGACACCACATTACTAATAGAAGAATATCCTTAGTAGCAATGTTTCCTCACCTCTCACTTCAAGTAATAATTATTTATTATTCTATTATCTCTTCCTGTGGCATGGCATGGTAAGGGGGAAAAAACAGCACTGAGTGGGCAAAGTATAAAAGTTCCAACCGACCAGAATTAGAAAAATGAACTAAAACTGAGATTCCTTGTGAAATCATTCTCCACTAGGCACACACCTGGAATCCCAGTGACTTGGGAGGCTGAGGCAGGAGGATCACAGGTTCAAGGCCACGGACAGCCTATGCTTCTTAGTGAGAACCTTGCTGAAAATAAAAAAATAAAAAAGGGGCTTGGTTGCAGCTCAGTGGGAGAGCACTTGTCCAGTATGTGAGAGGCCCTGGGCTCAACCCTCAGTAAAAATAAAAAATTAGAATTAAAAAAATTAAAAAAAAAAAAAAACCAACAAACCAACCAAACAAATGAAAACAAAACAAGCCTGTTCTCTTTTTGACTGTGGTTTTAGACTTTCCAGCCATGTATAAGGAACTCCCCTATAATTAAGAATATGTACCGTACAGCCAAGTGTAGTGATATATGCCTATAATCCCAGCACTCAGGAGGCTGAGGCAGGAGGATTATGAATTTGAGGCCAGCTTGGACGACATAGCAAGTTCCAGGCCAGCCTGGGTTACACAGTGAGTCCTTGTCTCAGAAAACCAAAAAAGAATATGGACATTAGAAAATTGTTAAAGCTGATAAGACATATTTATAGAACCCTAACATTCCTTTTAGACATGTCTTAATATATACGAAATCACCTAACCTCTTCAATTTAGTAAATGGGAAAGTTCGCAAATCATGTGGTACTTTATTCTACCCTATTAAATCCAACGTACTCCTCTGCAATTCTGTGCTAAAGAATGATCTGAAAAAAGTCCTAATTTTTCATCTCTATTTGCATCCTATTTTCCCTGTAAACTATTTAATCCTAATGTCACCACTTACATACTCAACATTTACTGAACCATGTACTAGAAATTACATTTTTTTTTTTTTTTGCTATGACATTCAAAAACAACATATATAGTTACTCGGAAAACAAAACATTACATAAACTCTTTATATCAAAAGTAGACTGCTCCCAGTTAGTACATGTGTAAATAATGCCAGGGGGTCAGGTGAAGACCTCTAAACCTTCTAACTAGGTACTGACATACACAAGGGGAGTTCTGTAAATAAACACATTGGCTCAATTTCGGCTCTCAACGTGTAGTTCCCAATATGTCGCTCTAACACGAGAACATTATTATACACCCAATATAAGAGATCCACTAGCTCTGTGACCTATAAATTTTGGTGAGATTAACCAAAGCCAGTTAACAACTTTCGAGATCCCTGCCATCAAGAAGTCAAAAATATAATCTGGTCAAACCTAGACGTCGGGCCACCTGTCTAGTTGGTGCAAGTACTGTAGTTTCTGTATACAGACGCATACACACAAGAGCCTAAGCCACAACCTGAACAAAAACGTTAATGGTTATTAAAAAGCACCTTGACTCATTAACTTCAGTCAAAATGCACTACTCGAGCCTTAGATCTAAGCACTACTCAGGTTCGTAGGAGAGCCCCATCTGAATCTTCCAAAGGTTTTGCAGAAATGCAAGTGGCGAAGGGAATCAAGATGTTTGGAAAATTCAGCTTTCAGAGTTGCTTAGATGCAAATGACAGGTGGCTCTCCTGAGAGCTTAGGGACTGGCCTAGAGAGGGAAGGCTGTGAGACTCGCACAGGCTGGAAGGGGTCGCGGGCCGCCCGCAAGAGCAGAGCCTGTCTGAGAATTCAAACGCGGGGTGGGTGCGTGGGCACCGATGTCCCGAGCTGGGGCCGACCAGACATCAGTGCCCGCCGGGAGACCCCTGTGCACACATGGAGGCTCGTGCCCGGGAGCTGGGGCCTAATCCTGGCTTGGGCTGAGGCCATCACCGGACATTCCAAGGGAGAGGAAAACGCAGGGGAAGCGAGCCCAGGAAAAAGTGAAAGAGAAGCCCAGCCCGACAAAGGGGCCCCCACGGCGCCCGGACCCGGCCTCACCCTCTCATGGTGAACTTGACCACGGCGAGCCTGGAGCCCGCGCCGCTCAGCTCCGGCTGGAAATCCGGATCGCTTCCGACCGGCTTCACTCCCACCATCCTCAGGCAGCCCGGCAGGGTGGCCGCGACGCCTCGGGCTTTGAAACTGACGGAGAGAGCCCGGGGGAGGCACGAGAGAGGCTGAGGAAGGCCGAGGCCTGCACACAAGAGGCGGCCACCGCGGAGCCTCCTCCCGGGGATCTCAGTGCCGAGTCACGCCAAAGAGCGGAGCGGCCGAGGGGGCGGGGACGGGAGGAGGATGGAGAGGCTAGAGGAAGGAAGGCGTGCGGCACCCAGCAGCCGTAGCGCGGCGGGGCGGAGCCTGCGCGTAGTGACGTCGTTTCCGCGCCTTCTGTTTTGGCGCCCACCGCCCAATCGTAAAACGCTAAGTGTAGCCGCGCCCTCGACTGAGCCGCCTCTCGCTATCTGAGTGGCGCAGGCGCAGACGAGTAGCGGGTACACGCGCAGGCGCAGACTGGGACGAATGTAGAGTGGCGTTTTCTTGGTTTCCTGGGCCCAGGGATTTTACCTGAGGTTTGCGTGGATTGGGACCCTGAAGAGAAACGTACATTTTCTTTGGGGTTCATGGCTACTGCCTAAGGTTTTAGGGCCCCCTTGGGAAGAACTTTGACGATGGTGATGTCTTGTATTCGGGGCAAAACAGAGGTTAGGGACTTGTGTTTAGGGTCTCATTACATACGAGCATTCTCCGTGCACCCATTCAGAAAGTACTGTGTGCCTAAATTGTGTCAAAAGAATAAAGACACCGTATGTCTTTTCGGAAGCTCGAGTTTAGTGACAGACGCAGACAGCAGTTAAAGTAACAAGTTTGAATAGGAAACGGTGTAGACAAATGAGATGGAAAGATAGGGCAAAATAACGCTAAGGAGAGGAAACCTCTGAATTCAATCTTGAAAAATGAGTGAGTTCGCTGGCGAAAGACAAATAGGCGTGCTCCAGGCAGAGGGACCAGCAGGTGCAAATACATGAGTTGGGGGGGCAGATAATATTTATTTAACATATGTGCCAGGCAAGATATAAGTTCGTTTTTAACTCATTTAATAACAACAAGCACAGTGGAACGGCTTTAATAGAAAATTTGGTAAAATTTTCCAAAATAAATCTTAGCAACTTATTTTGCGAGCGTAAACATCAGTTCCTGGACTGTGAGAATTGTGTTAATAATATCTACTTTCTGAAATTGTAAAGGTTGAAGGTTGTAGTGGATAATGTACTTAAAGAACTACAAAATACCCAATGAAGAGTGATGTTTTAGTCAGCTAGAGCTGGCATAACAAAGTACCACAGAATGAGTAGCTTAAACAACAGAAATTTATTCTTCACTGTTCTGGAGACTGAAATCCAAAATGAAAGCACTGCCAGGGTTGGTTTCTCTGAGGCCTCTCTTTGATTTCTGTATGGCTGCCTTTGCTTCTTTTCATGGGCCTTGTCTCTGTGTGCATGCACATAGAGCTGGTCTCTTAAAAGTAAGCCCGCTGGTCCTATTAGATTAGGACCCTACCCTTATGACTTCATTTAATCTTAATGACCTTCTTAAAGTCTCATCTCCAAATAAAATAGTCATATTGGGAGTTCGGGTTTCAACCTGTGAATTTTAGAGAGGCCCAGTTCAGTCCCAAACAGATGCATTATTATTATTTCTAGGTGCCCTTTGAACTTCACCTAAGAAGAATCAGAAAGCATATAAAATAAGGCAGCTGTAGTAGATACAGAGGTTTGAACAGGGCTTGTGAAAGCAAGGCCGTAGTAATCTACAGATAGCTGTGAAGATGAAAACAGACATTATAAAAGTTGAATCTAAGTGGAATGTAGTGTCACATGCCTCTAATCCAGTGATTGGGGAGGCTGAGGCAGGAGGATAACAAATTTGGGGCCAGAGGCAGCCTACATAACTTAGCAAGACCCTATCTCAAAAAAAAAAAAAAATGGGTTGGGGGTGTGGCCCAGTGGTAGTGAGGCCCTGGGTTCAACTCCTAAGTACTGTGGGGGGAAAAAAAAAAGGCATCTTACAGGGCATTTTGATGTTTATTTTCCATGTGTCCATCCACATGTGCTCTTGACCTTTCTCTACCCTGCTGTCAGTCTTAAGCTGACCAACATGGACTACATCAGTAGGATTCCTTGATGGAGTATTTAGTTGGAGATCGGATGGTGAAAGAGCATGAGATCTAGGTATGAATCCAACCCCTTCCTGTTATATTACTAGGGGTTGGCTGTGTCACCACCAAAGTCTATGGCTCCTGTCATACCATTTTTACTTTTGGCTTCCTGCAACTAACAACTTTCTTCTCTTGTCTCTCCAGGCCTGGTACTAGGAATCAATCCTGGCTGTTGGTAACACCAGGTACTAACTGAGAAATCCTGGCTTGGCCATGGGTTTGCTGATGATACTACAGACCTTAGCAGACAAGAGAATCATGACTTGGACACCTCACATAAACAACAGAGACTCTGGAAACTAAAATACCCAAGGCAGATACTCATGGGAAATAGGGGTACCCGGAAGCTATGATTCCCAGATAGGTTTTCCATGCTAATACCATGAATCATCTCTCACTCTCTAGCACTAACATAAGTAGTAAGCTCAGATATTACTAGCTAACCAACAACACTCAGAAATATCACTCTCTTTATGCCAAAAAAGGTCTTTTGGTTCAAAAAGAACTATTATTTTTCTCCTCTGCTAATCTCACCCCCACAGAGCCTAATTGTGTGATGGCTCTGTTCCCTTTCTTTACAGTAAAAATTTTCCACTCACCACTCAATTCTTAATATCTTTTTATTTTCTTTTTAACACCACCAGAGTTTTTTCATCCTTCTAAACCTTGTCTACAAGTTTGTTCATACATGCCTTATTAAATTATCCTGAATTACCTATTTTGAATGTGTTGTCCTACCTTTTGTGACTGCCTTATATAATAATTTGAAAATGGTTAAGTACCATTTGGAAGCTAGACAATTCAATAGTAATTTTGAGATAAACTTAATTGGCAGAGTGCTGCTCTGCACTCTCTGAGGCCCTGGGCTTAATTTCCAGCACCCCAAAAATGGCAGAGTGACCTGGCAGCCCACTCCTGAAACAGTCAGCCATAGAAAACTCTGTGAATAGCAGAGAAGCACTAACAATAGTTCTGGGTATGGCACAGTGTTGAATATTTTGTTTTCTTGTACATAGAGTCGCTATGATTTGGACCCAACTCAACAGCACCTAAAAACAACAATATGTGAAAGCTGCCAGTGTGGAGTTCATTGCTGATACCACAGAAGTTGTTCGGTGCTATTGAGTCTTGTCCGACTCATAGCGACCCGCATAGGGTTTTCAATGGCTGATTGTTTCAGGATTGCCTTGGGAGTGGATTGCCACCTCCTTCTCCCCTACCATGAAAGTAGATGATTTAATCAAGAAATATACAGAAAAACAGAGGGTTAAACAGAAATTTAAGGTCAACAACAAATACAGTAAAATGAGAAGAGTTAGCAAAGAAAGAGAGAGGTAGGAGGAAAATCACAAAAGCCAAGGGTCAAAGACCAGAAGGATGAAGAGTTGAGAAACACCTGTATGTGTGTAGCAAGGAAATAAGTGGATATCATCCAAAAAACTAGAGTAGTACTATAGGTTAAGAATAGAATCAGCTCTGGCTGGGCACCATGGCACATGGTCAAAGCAGGAGGATTGCAAGTTTGAGGCCAGAGGCAGCCTGTGTAACTTAGCAAGACCCTGCCTCAGAATAAAAAATATAAAAGGGGTTAGGGGTGCAGCTCAGTGGCAGAGCACTTGCAAAGTATGCACAAGGCCCTGGCTTCAGCCCCCTCAGTACCTAAAAAAAAAAAAAAAAAAAAAATACAATTAGCTCAACAACAGCCAACACAAATTCTTCAAGGCCTGAATCCTCACAAGTTAAAGATGATTATTACATGTTCTTGTCTTTGAGAATGCACACTGTTGTGCAGCCTCCTTTACAACAACCTAGAGATGCAAGCAGAGTGGTGTTATTATCCCTGCTTTACTGATGGAAAGGAAAGGCTGACATTCAGATATGTATGCAATGGATTCAGAGTAATACAATTAAGCAGCTGCAAAGCGTTCTCTGGGTTGCACTCAACAGTACAAATCACCCAAATATGTGTATGGAAGCATGTAACAGACATAATCTCAAGGTGATGCTCTTTGAGGTGACTTTTCTTGTCTGTATTTTCTAACAGGAGAAGGATATAGCAATCTACTCCTGAAGCAATCCTGAAACAATCATCTATTGAAAACTCTATGAGGATTGCTATGAATCAGACACGACTCGAGGGCTCCTAACAACAACAACAACAACATATTTTCTAAACTTCTTCAGTACTTATAAATGGCATGTATAATAATTATAAAGGAAAGAAGGCATGGCTACAAAAAAAGTCCTACACAAGAATTCTACAAAGATATAAATAACTAAAATAAAAATAATATCCATAGTTAATTTGGCTCCCTGTGACATTTAAATAATATTTAATATCTCTTAAGTACAATAAAATGTTGGGTGGAATGTTCCCAAAAGATGTTATTATTTTTCTTCAAAATTCACATGCCCTAGTCTGAAAATCCCATTTCCTGGAATTTCCATGAAAATTTTACAAAAACCTGGCAGACTCAAAAACCTCTGCAAGGATGACTTATTGTTATTCTTAAATGGATGTGGAACAGTCTACTCCTGAGAGTAACATACTGAGAGATCCAAAGTATGCTGCATACAAACTATCCTCTCCCCATCCCTTACTGGTCCCTGATAGGCCTTAGGTACACATTTACCACAGAATCTAAGCTAAGTCTCAGAGTCCAGTCAGCAGCACCCACTACCAGCATGAACACTGTAGCTGAAACCCAATTGTCATTCTCCCACTTTACTATGATGAAAACATCCTGAAATTCATGACTCTTACACAATAGTGAATTCATTGAAATGTAGGCTCCCAGTTTCACAGCTAGATTTTGATTCAGCAGAAGTAGAGCATGGCTTGGGACTCTACATTTTAACAGGCTCCCAGGGTAATTAATGCAAGGACTCCGTATTTTCAGGAATATTATTTAATGATAACTTGCCTATCATATACATGACACACTGCACTTAATATGTATATGATATTGTGATAATACTTTGAAACATCCCTCTTCTTGGAGCATCTAAAGAAAGATAAGACCTCTGCAAAAGCTAATAATATGAGTTAAGATAACTGCCATAGCAAAAGTATAAATAATATACCATAGCAACTCAGAAAAAGTAAAGTTCCTGATGGAAAGAGCAGAGAAAGCTTTAGGAAGGGACATGTTCTAATATTCAAGTCTATAGAAATGTAGGGGAGGAAAGGCGTAACTTCTTCACTTCATAGAAGTGATTTCTGACTGTCCCTTCAGCTCATCAAGAAAATAATTTGCTTCATACTCACCCATTCATTCTTATCAGATCCCCCTAGTCACTACAGGAAAATTTTCTATCATGGTTGTAGCTGTCATGGGTTCAATTTGCTAATTTGTTGTTGTTAGGTGCTGTAGAGTCAGGTCTGACTCATAGTGACTCCCGGGTTTTCAATGGCTGATTGTTTCAGCCATTTATTGCTTTGGGAGTGGTTTGCCACATCCTTCTTCCGTTGCTAATTTGTTGTTGTTGTTAGGTGCTGTCCAGTCGGTATCTGAATCATAGCGACCCTCATAGGGTTTTCAATGGCTGACTGTTTCGGGATTGCCTTTGGGAGTGGATTACCAGGCCCTTCTCCTGTTGCTAATTTAGCAAATAGTATATTGGAGATATGTCATACATGTCTATCTCTCCTATAATCCTTTGCATATATTAGGTATAAAAATAAATATTGGTTGAGCAAATTAATAATTAGTGAGTATAAGAAGAGTATCATTTCATAAAATAAGGTATACAGGAAATGTATACTGAATTCCTACTTTCTTGCCAAATCTAGCAAAAGCTTAACTCTTATTTTCTCCTCTTCCTTCCTCAGGAATTGTGCCAAATTTCTGGAGCTAGGATTGGGAGTGGGGTATGGGCGTATAGATCTTTAGGATCACTATCTCCTCCTAGAACATACTAAAGAAGTTCACTGACAATTCTAATGGTATTTGGGGTGCTTCTCAGACTTATAAAATAAGGGTTTTTTTTCTCCTGAAGATTGTATCTGAGGTACAGAAATCATTAAACTGCCTCAAGTTTCTATTAAGAAGCCATGATATTTAGAAATATATTTCAGAACATTTCAGGTTCTGCAATAAAAATGCATGTTTTTATTTATTTTAATTAAGACTATCTTAGGAGTTTGTCCTAGCCAGTTATAGCTGTTATAATAGAATATCATAGTCTTGGTGGTTAAACAACCAAACATTTATTTCTCACTGTTTTAGGGACTAGAAAGTCCCAGATCACAATACCAGCAGATCCAGTGTCTAGTGGGTTTGTCTTGCTGGTTTGCAGATGGCTGTCTTTTTTTTTTATAGCCTCCTGTGATGGGGAGATAGAAATAGAGAAGTAAGCTCTCTCTTGTCTTTTCCCTCTTTTTTTCTAATTCCAGCACAAGAGCTCCACTCTCATGACCTAGTTACCTTCCAAAGGCCTCATCCTCAAATACTATCACAATGAAGATTAGGATTTCAACATGAATTTGAGGGGACACAAACATTCGGTCTATAGCATTGTTGTGATTAACTCTTTAGAAGTTAAAAAAAAAAACCCTATCCATAACTGAATCTGTTTTCATGTAATGACTTGTATATAAAGCACTCTCTGCTTGTGATGGTGGTGGTATACTTACTGTCTAGCTGGAAAGGAGAGACAGGGAAGGAAATCATAAAGCTTTTTTTTTTTTTTTCTTGAGAGAGAAAGGGGGAAGGTCTCACTGTGGAGTCCAAGCTGGCCTCCAACTTGAGATCCTCCTACCCCTGCCTCCCAAGTGGTGGGATTATAAGCCTGTGCCACACTGTGTTTAAGGCCATTTCTCAGACTTGCCCTTGAGCAAACACACGCAAACACACCCACACATGTACTCTCATAATTTGGTCTACAGTAGCAGATGTTTGAATACTCCACATTTAAGGGCCAGGTCCTAAAGAAATTCAATAAAAGTAAAATTTATCTCAATAACTTCTAGAAGGTCTGCAGCCATAGCACCTTGGCATCTAATTCCCCTGATCTCAGAAGCTCAACTGGGTCATCCTGGTTAGTCCTTGGATGGGAGACCACCTGGGAATACCAGATATGGTAGGCTAGGGTGAAGGACCTGGCTGGCAATCCACTCCCAAAATAATCCTCCATTGAAGACCCTATGAATAGGAGAGAAGCACTGACACAGTGCTGGGCATGGCACAGTGTTGAGGAATGTTTCGTTCTGTTGTAGATAGGGTTGCTATGAGTCAGACCTGACTCAGCAGCACCTAACAACAACAACAACCTACAGAAGGAAATGGTGATTTACATAGTGTTAATATTGGAAAGGGCTGGGATTTAGCTCAGTTGGTAGAGCGCTGCACTGCAGTCTCTGAGGTCCCGGGTTCAATTCCCAGCACTGCAAAAATGGGAGAAGGACATGGCAATCCACTCCCAAGGCAATCCTGAAACAGTCAGCCATTGAAAACCCTATGAGGGTCGATATGAGATGGATACCGACTTGACGGCACCTAACAACAACAACAACAATATTGGAAAGGAAATAGGAAGGTCAGATTCAACAACCACTGGAAGAAAATGTTAAGGTAAATCACTTCTAATGGTGGTTGTATCTGTGTCCCCACCAGACTGTGATCTACTTGCTGAGGAAAACTTAGTCTGTGCACTTTTTGCTTGCCCACCTCTGGATAGTGCTTAAAACCAGTGAGTGCTGAACAAGTGACTTGTTCCACCTTAATGAATTAAATTTAGGACAAGTAATGTAAAATATTTCATGAAGATGGAACTAAAGTTAGGGTACTCCCCACTGCCACCGTTCCCCTTACTTCAGATTTGTTGTTAGGTGCTGTCAAGTTGGGTCTGACTCAGGTGCATCTTTGCTATTCATAGGGTTTTCAATGGCTGTTTCAGGAGTGGGCTGCTGGGTCCTTCTCCCAAGTCTACAGCACCTGGTATTACCATGTGGTCTCCCATCCAAGTACTAACCAGGCCTGACCCTGCTCTGCTTCTGAGATGTAGGGAGATAGGATGCCAGGGTGGTATTATTTCAGATTATTGTGGAACAAATGCCAAACAACATACAATTTCATCCATATTTCAGCCTGCATGTCTAGAAGAAATCTTTTAAGATTATAATCAAAATACCATGATCACATCTAATCTGTTAACAAAGTTTTTATCATTAAACATTTACTCTGGGCTGGGCACAGTGGCACACGCCTGTAATCCCAGTGACTCGGGAGGTGGAGGCAGGAGGATCTCAAGTTCAAGACCAGAGGCAGTCTGCATAATTTAGCAAGACTTTGTCTCAAAAAAGTAAAAAAATGGGCAGAGGGTACAGCTCAGTGGTCCAACACTGGCAAAGCATGCAAGCATGAGGCCCTGAGGACAATCCTCAGTATTGGGAAAAAAAACTACTCTGTAAAAAATCCGCATTTTCCTCCTAACTTATAATATTTGAATCTATATCAAAATAAGATATATGTACTCCATTTGTTATATATCTTAAATCTCCCTTTTATTAAAGCCTTATTAATTCTTTATTTCTTGCTTGTTTCTCAATTTTTTATTTGAAAATTCAAAGTAAAGATGCAAAAGGAAGTACACTGAAGGCTCCAGATTTATCAGTTGTTAAGATTGTGCCATGAAGCAGGTTGAGTTCTTTGGGAAGCTGATGCTTAGGTGGAGACAGGACTCCCAAGGCTTATAAGGAAATAAGAACTATAAAAGAACGTGGGAGGAAGCAGCATTGAGCAGAGGGAGGCGAAAAGCAGATCTCACGAAGTGTTCACTAACCCAAGAGGGGTTCCAGACACATACTGCTTGTAAAAAGACTCCCTCCTAGAACAGAAAGTGCTTAGCCTCAACACTACTCCCTTGCCTTGTTGTTGTTGTTAGGTGCTGTGGAATCAGGCACCCTCATGCTTTCAGTGGCTGATGGTTTTGGGACTGCTTTGGCAGTGGATTGCCACTGCACTCCCAAGCCTTCTCCCATTTTTTGCAGTGCTAAGGACTGAAAGAGGGCCTCAGAGAACGCAGAGCATCACTCTACCGAGCTAAACCCCAGTGCCTGTCCCCTTACTAGTCACCGATTACTGGTATCTCCAGGAGTGTGCCTTTGACTACCTTCACTTTGCTCAGTTATTCATCAGGGGCTGTCTCAAGAATAGCATAACCTCAGCTTGAAAGGCTGAGGCAATTTGGAGAAGTGAACAGCAAGAGCAGAGCCCAACCTCTCTTTGCAGCCAGAAAGTGGCTTCTTCAGGAAGGGAATCTGAACAGTGCATCTTTTTGTCTACCACAATCCACTGTTACACTATGTGGATTCCCTTCTGTATAGTGTGGGGATCCACCATTCCAGGGTTCTGGGGGGTCCTCTTTGTCTCATGGAAGGGAGGTGGGTAGGACATCCTATAGCCCCTATGGCTGCAATTGGTGATGGGGGCTATAGGCTGTCTTCATAGCCTCTTTTACTATCTATTCTAATTTCCTCTTGGTGATCTTAGAAGTTAGGAGTGGAATCTGCAATTCTTATTTGTGAGGGCCTTTAGCACTTTCAATCTTATCACCCTCCCTTCTTCTTAGAAGGCTTGAGTATGAAGCAATTTGAGAATATTTCTAGAAAAAGGCATCCTGTAACTTGGAAATAAATGGTTTGATTTCATAGAAGCCATGAGACAGAGAAAAAAGAGAAGTCTCATGGATTTTCATGTCATGTGAGAAAGTGCAAAAGGAAGCTCTTAATTACACAAGGGTGTGTTAAATTACACAAACATCATACAAAGAACACTTACCTAAGCTACTACACCATGATAAAGTGTGAGGATTCTCAGTGCCAACCTGAAGTCTCTAAGTGACATGACTTTCCGGGGAATGAGTAACACTAAGTAAATGACATTAACAAAGTATTAGGCACTGCACAGAACCCCAAACTAAGATTATAATCTGAATGAGGAAGAAAAAATAATAGCACACATGAAATGATCAGAAAGTGACAGTCATAGTGAGATCATTGTTAGACTACTGGGCCATGTCATCAGACCTTTTTTTTGCAATTTGTAAATGGAGGTACAAGTCTCTGCCTTTTGGAGGGCTGGCTTGGGACTTAAGAAGCCCAGAAACTATTGATGTATTGAGGGTAATTTTCTACTAAATTCTAAAGACAAAGTGGTATGTTTTTTAAGAGCCTATCGAATGATGAAAGTCTCGTCCCTTCCCATATGGGTTCTATTTATGATTTTTTGTGTGTGTATGTGCTTGGGGGTTGAACCCAGGGTCACACACATGCTTTTGTAAGCATTTTAACATTAAGCCTCACCCTTAGCCCATTTTTTACTTTTTAATTTGAGACAGGGTCTCATTAAATTACACAGGCTGCCTCTGGCCTGGAAATTCGAGATCCTTCTGTCTCAGCCTCTGGAGGCTGAGATTAAAGAGGAAGGTCACCCCGTCTGGCTCCCAGCAGGATTTTGCTATTCAAGGTGTATACCAAGGACCAGCAGGCACAAAAATTGTCTGGAAGCTTGGCAGAAATGGAAAATCTCAGAAGCTACCTCAGACTTATTCGATCAGAAACTATAACAAGATCTCCAGGTGATTTGTGTATATATAGTAACTTTTGAGAACTGCAATAGGATTCTTACCATATAACTCCACTAGTGACCCTACAAAGGAAAATTTTAACAGAACTAAGCATTAGCCTGGGGCTGGGATTTAGCTCAGTGGGTAGAGCGCTGCGCTGCAGTCTCTGAGGCCCTGAGTTCAATTCCCAGCACCGCAAAGATGTGAGAAGGGTCTGGCAATCCACTCCCAAGGCAATCCCAAAACAATCAGCCATTGAAAACCCTATGAGGGTCGCTATGAGTCGGATACCGACCCGACGGCACCTCACAGCAACAACAAGCATTAGCCACCCACACAGCACTAGTTTTCTGTTTGGCTGCCATTCATTCATTCAACCAATATTTGAGAGGAAGATGCAGAAGTATGATAACGTATCTACATTATTGGTCTCGTTTAATTTGCTAGATAGCTCGAAGTTATTATCCCTACTTTGTAAAAGGGGAAACAGAGAAGAGAGAATGGAGAGAAAACGCAACAAGCCCAATATGACACTAATGGTGAGCAGGTGGAGGCCGTGAGATCCGAATACACTCCTGTCTGAGGGCAGGAGTTCGCGCTCCACTACTCTTTGCTGGGCACATAGAGAATGTATATTCATTCCTCTTCTCTTCAGAAATGTAGCACAGGTCAGATGTCCTCTAGTCGCTCAGGTGAGTTCCTTCTCTATTTGGTCCTGTGTCAGGGGCAACAGCTAATTTCAGAGGCTAGTAGGAAAAATATTAACATTTTCCAGGTTTCTGAAGCGAGGCATAAGGGCAGAAGCGTAAACGTTCAATGTCCTGGCCCCAGGAAGACCCTAGACTGGCCATTTCATCTGCTCCTTGGTCATCTCAACAAGGGAATTAAAGGCGAGAAGAGAGCCTAGCCCAGACTTCCCGCAACAATCATGGCGGCCAGGCACTCCTTGCCCACAGATGACCCCTTCTCCGCCCTTCGGTCTCCACGGTAACAAGGCCGGCTCTACAGCTGCCTGCTGAGGCTGGGCGTGCTGGGAAACGGTGATCACCTCCCTCCCCCTCATATTTTGCGACAGTTGCAGCGAAAGTCACGGCAGTTGGCTGTTGTCAGCTGATTTACTGCGGCGGCGGCGGCAACCGTACAGTGCAACCTCGGTGGGGATAGGGCTGCTGGGCAAGGCTTGCGGTCCCCAGGTTTCTCTTCCCGGATTTGCGCATCACTCATTCTTCTTAGATACCCCTCGCCTTGTCCTTTTTTGCTGGAGCGTCCGGTCTGACAGACAACATCGCGGTATGAGGTGAAGCTGTGACAGGTAAGAACGCTTTCGAGCCTCCCCTGGGGAAACCCCAGCGCGTGATGTGCCTGCATCGCGGAGGGCAGGGGTCGAGGGTCAAAGGCTACAAGCTCGCCTCCCCCCCCCCCCCCCGCTCCCCCTCCGGGGGACGGCGCCAGCAGTCCGATTGCTGCTGGAAGCTGTGATCGGTGGTTCTTCGCCTTCAGGTTCAGGCCCATCGCCAGGCGTGGGGTCCAGCCAGGGGAGGTCTTTGGACCCCTTGCCTGGTGAGTGACATTTGGTGCTTGTGACAGTTGCTTTGGTGTTGAGGTAGGACAGCCTTGCCCCTAGGGACAATCTAAACAGGGTGAGATGACAAGTGATGATGTGGGTGGTTATTGACAGTGCTTTTGGACAATGCACTTGCTTTTAGGGTGCAAATGATCTGCTTTTCCCTGTTTATACTACTGTTTAGTTTGTCCCTGCCTAACCTACTGCGACGTCTGTTAGAGTTTGATCCTTGAGCTGCCTCTTGCCTGTTCTCATTCCTTTGCCCTGGAGCTGGGTCTGAGAGGATACTTGCTACTTCATTTACTAATTAGTCCCAGCATTCTGAAGCTGTATTTGGAGTCAGGCCTACCCTGCCTTTGATTTAAAAAATTATTTTGTACGTTTTTCATCCACTTTCTATGTCTGTCTTTCAGGTCTGATGCAGAATTAGCTGGTTTATATATTCTGAAAGTATGGCAGCATCATTTACATCACAGGCTGCATTGATATCTTGATGCTGCTGATTTTAGGGTTTAGTCAGTAGCAACTACAGATTACTTTCATTAAAAAGTTTTCCCTGAGACAAAAAAGCAAACTAACTCTTTCTAATGTTTCTAATGTTCTTAGGGTTTTATGCTCAAGATTGCAAGAAATTGTATGAAAAAAGGTGACTGAGGTTTTGACTTTTTGCTACATAAAAAATCTAGTTTGGGTCTGTACTTGTGACATGTGGAAGTGGATGGAAGCTAAAATGAAAATATGTTGAAAATGTCATTATTATTATGAGAAATGAAAAACTACCCAGATTTCATCCAAAATAGCAGATCTTATTTACTTTAAGTTGAGACATGATCCAGTGTAAATAGATACAAAATGCCTCATTGTTAACAACAGTTAGAGATTATGGTAAAGAAATTTATTTGTTTAAATGTCTACTTAAAATTCCTTCCGAGCCCTACTTAATAGGAAAACCAGAGTATACACTCTTTCTTATTGCTATCTGTAGCTAAATTGAAAAGATTAGGGTGACTGGATGACTCAGAGACTAGTTTCTACCTTGAATATCACTGTGGGAACTTAAATTTTGGAGTAGTGAACCGTGTAATCTAACAATTTCCTTTTACCTTGGATATAAATTCTATTTTGGCTTTAAAAAGGAAGTGGGAATGGTTTCTGCATGTAACAAGCTCAGTACTAAGAACTTTAAAAGCAATGAGTTCTATTTGTGCCTACCTTCTGAGGAGAGTGGGTTGACATTTAGCTTTTGTGGTGTCCTGTCTGTTAGAAGTGATCCCTTCAAGTTTAATTTGGGCTTGAGCTGCAGAGGACTGAGTTAATCTTACTCAATTCAGTGATCATCATTGGACTGGTTAAGATCTCTCTTCCTCTCTTGTCTTCATTGCCTTTTGTTTCCAAATCCCACTCTATTTTCTTGTTCATCAACCCAGTGGTAACCATTCTGATCTGTGTCATATGCATCCTTCTGTTTGTGTTACTACTGGTAAATGTGTGTTGCTTTAAGTGCCTACATGGTTAATTTATAGAGATGTTGTCATGCTACAGATTACATTAATTTTTTTCTTTTTCTACTGTGTTTTGAAAATCTATTTGTGTTGTCTTTTGCTTCTAACTGCTGCGCAGTATTTCAGAATGTACATCTACTTCAGTTCATCTATCTACAATTTAGGGAT
Organism: Pedetes capensis; assembly: GCA_007922755.1. Lineage (NCBI taxonomy): Eukaryota > Metazoa > Chordata > Mammalia > Rodentia > Pedetidae > Pedetes > Pedetes capensis. The sequence goes on along the minus strand of VMDO01021556.1, from coordinate 14,751 downwards.
ATCCATATTATCTTCATTTTCCTAGCATTATAGACAATACTGTGATAGCATTCCTTTTAGATTTCTATGAAACACATATGCAGGAAGTGATTCTTGATCATACAATATTCATATATATTATTGAATCTGTGCCAGATTATGTTCCAGAACAAGCTGTAGCAGTCCGTACGCCTGCAAGATAATTCATGGAGGTTGCTGTATTCTTCTGTCCCTACCAATGCTTGATGTTATTCAGTGCCCTAAATTTTCCACATTAACAAATACAAAATAAAGTCACATTGTAAATTACATTTTTCTCTTTTCTTCCTCTCTTTTCCCTTCCTCCCTTCTTTGCTTCCTTCCTTACTCCCTTCTTTTCTTTTCTTTACTTTTCTTTTTTGGAACTATTAGGGGGTTGAACCCAGGACCTCACATCCACTAGGCAAGCACTGTAATACTGAGCTGCACTCCCAGCTTCCTTTTTGTTTTTATTTTTTTTTTTACTTTGAGACAAGGGCTCACTAAGTTGTACAGGCTGCTGTTGGCCTTGAACTCGAGATCCTACTGCCTCAGCCTTCCAAGTTGCTAGAATTATAGGAATGTCGCATGGCACCTGGCTTTTAAATTACATTTTATTAGTACTAGTGTATTTGAGCATTTCTTCATAAGCACTTTATCTTTTTGGATTTTTCCTTTTGAAAATTGCGTCTTCATCCCTTTACCCATTTTAATTTTGTAGTTTTAGTCTGTCTCAGTCTGTTTTGTGTTGCTCATAACACAGTACCACATACTGGGCAAGTTTTAATGTGAAGAGGTTTATTTTGGCTGACAATTCTGGAGGTCCAAGTTCAAGGAGTCACATCTGGTGATAACCTTGCTGGCTGTGTTTTAAGGCAGTGCACATGAGCCTGAAACAGAAGTGCACAGGTGTGTGTGTGTGTGTGTGTGTGTGTGTGTGTGTGTGTGTGTATCCTCTCTTCTCTCTTTCTCTTCTTAGAACACTATTACTATTCAGTTGTAGGGGCTCCATTCTGATGACTTCTTATTCACCTCTCAAAGGTCCCACCTCCATACACTGTTGTTGTTAGGTGCCATCGAGTCATGTCTGACTCTTAGTAACTCTATGTACTACAGAATGAAACACCACCTCACACTGTACCATATCCAGCACTATTGTCAGTGCTTCTCTGCTATTCATAGGATTTTTGATGGCTGATTGTTTTAGTAGTGGGCTACTGGTTCCTTCTTCCAAGCTTGCAGCACTCGGTCTTCCCAGGTAGTCTCCTATCCAAGGACTAACTAGGCCCGACCCTGCTTAGCTTCCAAGATCTGAGGAGATCAGACACCAGGGTGGTATGGTTGCAGGTCCAAACACCGTAGTCAGATTAAATTTCCATGTCTTTTTTTTTTTTTTTTTTTTTTTTTTTTGGTGATACTGAAGGTTGAACCCAGGCCCTTGCACTTGGATGCTTTGCAAGTGCTGGACCACTGAGCTGCGCCCCCAGCCTTTTTTTTTTTTTTTTTAACTTTTTTGAGACATGGTCTTCCCATATTATGCAGACTGCCTCTGGTCTCGAACTTGTGGTCCTCCTGCCTCTGCCTCCTGAGTTAGTGGGATTACAGGTGTGCACCACTGTGCCTGGCTCTAAATTTCCCTGTCTTTAAGACTTCACAATGAGTATTAAATTTCAACACATGAACCCTTGAGGGACACACTTACATCATATCCAAACCATAGCACAGAACTTTCCTGTTGATTTTCAGTTCCTTGTATTTCCTAGATACTAGTCCTTTGAGAATTATAAATATATTGGCTACCAATGTATAATCTTTTTGTGATATCCTTCATAGACCAGACATCTTTGATTTTAATATAATGGGTTTTTCTTTTGCCCTATGGTTTGTAATTTAGAAGTTTTGTTTCAGAAGTCTTTCCTCAATTCTCTGTCTCAAAATTTATTTCTCCTCCATTATGTATTACTAACTTCATAGTTTTCTTTTAGACATATAGTTCTTTAATACACTCAGAATCTCCTTTTTTTATATGTCACAAGTTTGTGATCTAGTTTCTTTTCCATGTAATGTGCCAATTTTCCTAGTGTCATTTTCTCCTTTTCCTATACTGTCCCCACACTTATTGTGTATTAAGCTCTCATCTATTTTCTGAACATTTAATCTTGTTTCTTTGGTATAGTTGTCTGCTCCTGTTCGGATACCATGCTGTGGCTTTATAGTATATTTTTTCCCCTACACTAATAATTCTCCCCATTTAATTTATTTTAACTTTATTTTGATACAATTTTGGATTCACAGGAAGTTCTCAAAAGTTTTGAAGATAGTAAAGAGGTCTGTTTTCCCTTAATGGTTACATATTTTTAACAGCTTCACCCAATTTCTTTCAATGGTTACATTTTATACAACTATAGGTACAATAGTAAAACTAAGAAGTTGACATTGTGCAGTGGCAGTTCTGTGCCATTTTACCTGTGTGGATTTTTCAAGGATTGCTGCAATCAGGATAGAGAAGTATTCCATTACCACAAAGATCTCCTTGGTGTTACCCTTTTCTAGTCACATGGACCTTCCTTCCCCCTAACAGCTTTAACCTCTAAAAATCACTATATCAGTTTTCTATTGTTACAACTTTGACATTACAGGAATGCTATATAAATGGAATTTTACAGCATGTAATCTTTTCTGATTGAGATTTATCCAAATTGTTGAGGGAGACAATCCAAACTGTTGCGTACATCCATAGTCATTTATTTTAAATTGTCGAATAGCATTCCTTGGTGTATATGTACCTCAGTTTAACCAATCACCTGGACATCTGGGCTCTTTCTAGTATTTAAATATTATAAATAAAGCTTCTGTGACATTCTTGTTTTTTTTGAAGAGATATAAACTTTCATTTTGCTCTGGAATAAATGCCAGGAATGTGATGGCTGGATGGTATGGTAAGTATTTGTTTAGTTTCTGAAGAAATTACCAGTATTGTCCAGAGTGGCTATACCATTTTGCATTCTTACCAGCATCCTTACCAGTGTTTGGTATTGTCAAAGAGTCAGGTCTGACTCATAGTGACCCTGTGTACAACAGATGAAACACTATCCGACATTGTGCCAAGCCTGGCACTATTGTCAGTGCTTCTGTGCTAGTCATAGGGTTTTCAATGGCTGATTGTTTAAGGACTGAGCTGCCAGGTCCTTCTCCCAAGCCTACAGCACCTGGTATTCCCAGGCAGTCTCCCATCTAAGTACTAACCAGTCCAGACCCTGCTTAGCTTCAGAGATCTGATGCGATCAGATGCCGGAGAGCTATGGCTGCAGGTATTGTCATCTTAATATAGTATAAATCTTAAAAGAGTTTTATGCTCATAGAGTTGGGCCTGGAACTATGAAGTGCCTTTAGTCCTATGTTCAGCCATCATATATCAATGTGACATTATTTATTGGGACAGATAAACTCAGTGATTAGAGTATGAAGCTAGTAAGGATTGTAGAAAGTGCTCTCATTTGCTTATTTAATTGTAATACTTTATAAAGCAGCAGTGTCTCACATATGTGCATAACAGTGATCACAGGTTGAATCAACTAAGCATGGATGCCTCAGGGAAGTCTTGTCATGAATAGGAGTTCCCACAAACACATACAATAAAGGTGATGCTAATTTTGGATATGAATTCCAAACATAAGGTTCATTTGTCTTGATCTGTAGCTGATAATTAAAACTGCTGGGCTGAACAAAAGATCTTGTTGGAAGGAGAAAACCTATATCATGATTGCATTCAGGAAGTCCTTAAGTGTCCAAGAGGAGGTTTTATTTCCTTCTTTTGATGAACATATATACTATATTCATACAATAACTATTTTAAGTAAAACTAGATGTCTTTTACAAAATATGTTGCTGCTGCTTAATGAAATTACAGATTTTTTTTGGCTAATGGTTGATTGGGTTAGGGGGAACCAAAAAGTAATGGAATAATAAAATGTTAGGGCACTGGTCAGGTCAGGGCAGAGTTAATTTCTGAAATGCTAAGGTTTATTTTGCAGGCACTTTTCAGATAGAAAATTCCTGAAAATGCATGACTTTTAAACCACTGTCTTCCATTCAGCCTAGCAGTTGTAATTTACGGCCCTTCAAGCTCACTGAAGATATTTTACTAGTGTTTTATGCATACATATTTCTCTTTGAATGTTCATAGTTAGTAGATGTCAGTGGTAACAGGCTGATAGAGTGAGCCAGTTACCTTCTGTTCTCTCATTCAGGTTTTATTTATTTGATTGCCTTCCTTAAGGGATTTTGTTTTTTCTAACCATTTCCAATGCAAACAAATAATATAAACCACCGTGAGTGGGAGTGAACAGTTCACATTAATGAATTATCACTTTATTTACTTTAGGAAGCAGTTTTGTAGTTCATTAACAGGCCTTACTGAGTGTAGTAATGATTATGTCAGCTAATTTGCTTCATAGCTCCTCAGATATGTTTTACTGTGTATTTGTCACATGTAGAATTAAAGAGACAGGAATATAGGCAAAACTCGCAGCTGCCAAAAAAGCAGATAGTATGTTAGTAGGGATTTGATTAAGGAGACTTATTTTAATTGATGGGCTGGGATTTAGCTCAGTTGGTAGAGCGCTGCGCTGCAGTCTCTGAGGTCCTGAGTTCAATTCCCAGCACCGCAAAAATGGGAGAAGGGCATGAGAATCCCCTCCCAAGGCAATCCTGAAACAGTAAGCCATTGAAAACCCTATGAGGGTCGCTATGAGTCGGATACCGACTCAACAGCACCCAACAACAACAACAACAACAATTTTAATTGATAGCATTTGTTATGGAAAATTAATTGATAAGAAACTTCTGCAAAACCCAGTGCATATAAAATTAAGATATGATTTCCTTGATGAAGACTTTAACTTTATGGTTGCTGTAATTTTTTTAAAGTGAAAGTATTCATGAATTTATTTATTTAATAAGTATTTATCTCCTATGTGGCAGGAATCCTAGGCACTGACAATATACTAAAGAACAAAACAAATTTTCACCATCATGCTTACATTGTTTGGGGACAGATAATAAATAAATAAATAAAATGTAGTATGTTAAATGATTGTAAACTCATTTTTGGGTGGTAGATTTTACAATTTATGATGGTCAGGGAAGGCTTCATCAAGAAAGGGATGTTTTAGCCATGTGCGGTGAAGAAATCTAGGGGATGCTGGCATGAAGTGAGATCCTGGTTGGTATCTTTGGGGAACACCAAAGAATCAGAGAGGTTGGAGAAGAGCAAGCAAGGGAGAGACCAACCATCTCACTGGAAACCAAAGGAAGAGTTTAAGATGTGATCCAAATATCATTTTTTAAATAGCATCCCTTCCTCTGCTGTGTTGAGACTGTAAGAGGGCAGGGGTGGAAATGAGACCAGTTAGAAGGCCACTGTGTTACCCCTCTGATGAATAATACTGAGCATCTTCTCGTGCTTATTTGCAACTAGTATATCTTTGGAAACACGTCTATTCAAATACTTTGCACATGATTAGACAGTTTGTCTGATTATTGAGTTGCAAAAGCACTTTTCTATAGTCTGTAAGGAGGAAGGTAATATTCCAAATGAGAACACTCTAACTTCTTGTTGTTAGGTACCATAGAGTGGAGTAGTGACTGACTCATAGCAACCCTTACAGGGTTTTCAATGGCTGATTGCTTTGGGAGCGATTGCCAGGTCCTTCTCCCATTTTTGTGGTGCTGGGGATCAAACTTGGGACCTCAGAGACTGTAGAGCGGCACTCTGTCAACTGAGCTAAATCCCAGCCCCTACTCTAACTTGGAAAGCTTATATATTTCTCCCAAGTTTACAGCCAGTAACTAGGACAGCTGGTTTCTTACCTACTAGTATGATGCTCAGTCTTAACACTTACCCAGAATATCTTACTGGTCCCCAGATTATTGTGACAATTCAACATCCATTTGGGAAAAGCATGTTTGTTTCTTCTTTTTCTGGGTACTTTAATACAGTTTATAGACAATGAGAAATTTCAGGGCTCAATTTAGAGTTTTGATGGTTCTATGAGGAGGAGAAGTCTGGGGTTTAGCTCAATTGGTAGAGCATTGCTCTGCATTCTCTGAGGACTTGGGTTCGATCTCCAGCACCGCAAAAATGGGAGAAGAACGGGACACTCCCAAAGCAATCCTGAAACAGTCAGCCATTGAAACCTTATGAGGGTTGTTATGAGTCAGACCTGACTCGATGGCATCTAACAACAACAATGAGGAAGAGAAGGAGAAATGATTGGATATGTAGGTGAGATGAGAGGCGGGTGGCACGGAAAATCAGAAGTTGGTTCTGTCAAATGGAACCTTTTAAAAAGTAAGGATGTGGTGGGCATACTTTGCTTTTAGCTTAATCAATAACTGTTGAAATTGATGCTTTGGTATTGGTATTGGTAATGGATAGAGCATCAGGGAAAGGGTTCAGACATCCCAATGGCAACTGCAAAAATTTAAAACATGATGTATATGCTTCAAAATCTATGAATCATTTTTAAAATTGTGATTTATTTTTGACTAGAATAGCTCTGCAGTTCTTCAAAATCCATAACTCATGTACCCAGGACTATTTTAGTAGTAAGAAATAGGTACAATCTCCTGTTACCATCTGCTTATTCCACATGTTCTTTTGAAACTGAGTAGTGGAACTTTCTTTAACAAAGCAGCCCCAAAGTATCCAATTCATTGAGAATATATTTCTTGCCACCCAAATAAGAAAGTATGATCTGCTTAGTGTTTGGGAGATTATGTCCCTCACAACTCGTCAATTCCAGAAATGCCTTGTTGTAAGGACACAGCTGAGTACTGCAATTTCTTCCATGTGTTTTATGACCTAGCTATTGCCTTGCACTGTAATAAACAGTCTTTGTTATTTGCTTCAGTTTTTTCTAAGTCTTTAATAAATCAATGGCAAAGACACAGGGAAAAAGAAAATTTGCAATCGTAATGACTACTTCCTTTTATCACATCATACTGTGATCTTGACTTGGACACACTCCTTTGAAAAATGATGTAGTAGTTCTTTTTGAGAACTTGAATAAGCCCTTACAAACTTTTCTTCTTTCATTGTAGCTATGGCAAGTGTGTGTAGCTATTTAGTGGTTAGTCCCTGCTTCTCATATTCCCCATGAGTAGGTGTGTATCTAAGGCCTACTCTTGTTCATATATACCCATTCTCATGAGAGTGTTTGAATTTTTTTTCCCTCTAACTCACAGGGGACATGTCTGGCGCACAGAAAGTACACAAACTGAAAAGGTATTGATGCTTCTCTGAAGATACCTGTGAACCTAGGATAGAAATACATCTAACTTTTGCATTTGAGAGTTAGAAAAACAAGATGGAAAAATTAACATTGATCTAATGCTTTAATTTTTTAATATGCAGCTGTTTTATAGCTTTTAGAAGTCACACAGAGTAACAGTATCATGGGGGATATTGTGGAACAAGATGATCTTATCAGAGTATCACTCCATAGGTTATTTATAGCTTAAAAGGGAAAAACAAATGTAGTTAAAGTGGAAATATCTAGTAGTTACTGTCTTAATCAAATGGTCAAAATGGCATCACTGATAGTAGGACAATGTGCCATTATATGCATCCTGTAGTGATATGTGGTGAGGTGTACAACATTGCCTATGGTAATTCTTGCCAAAATGTTGAGTTGAGTCTAATGATGCCTTTAGATTCAACTTTTAGTGTATGGGAAAAACATATGGTGGAGAAACAAAGTAAGTCTCATCATAAAAGGACAGTCAGAAAAAATCTAATATGTAGAATATTAAGCAGTTGATTTTGTATTGTTCCTTAAAAGTTAATATAAAAAAAGTAAGGTGATTGTTGTGGAAAGTAAGGTGATTGTTCTGGATTGTTATGTCTTCTGGAAAGAGACATAACTCTTTTAGTTTGTTTAGGCTTCCATAACACTGACTAAATACGACAGACTGTGTGGCTTAAGTAACAGAAATTTATTTTCTCATAGTTCTGGAGCCCAAAGTCTCAGATCAAGGTTTGGTGGGCCTTGTTTCTGGCAAGGGCTCTCTCTCCTCTTGGCTTGTAGGTGGCCGTATTCTCACTATGTCCTCACAGTGGTGGTGGTGAGGAAAAAGCTCTTGTGTACTTTCCCCTTCTTATAAGAACACCATTCCTATCACATTAGACTCCTGCCCTCATGACCTCATTTAACCTTTATCACCGCCCCACAGACCCCTATCTCCAAATACAGTCATGTTGGGGGTTATGCGTACAACATACGAATTTTGGGAGAACACAACGATTCAGTCACCAAGAACAACCAAATGCAGTGCATACAACTTGAATGTTTTATTTACAGATTTATAAAAATTATAAAAGCTATTTTGTAGCCAGTTGAAATGATTTGAATATGGGCTAGATGGTACATGCAATTAGAGAATTATGTTGTTGGTAACAGTGATAGTAATAATGGTATTATATTCATGAAGGATAATGCCCGTGTGTGTGTGTGTGTGTGTGTGTGTGTGTGTTTGGTGCTGGGGATCGAACCCTTTAAAAATTATAGACATTATTAAACATACAAAAATAGAAAAAATAATGTAATGAAAACTCATACTAAAAAGAGCTTCAGTATTTATTTTCACAGCTGAGGTTCACTGGTGAGCAGACTGCAGGATAGAAAGTAGCATTCAGACTTATGTATTAGGAAGTCCTCTTGAAATCAACACACAGGGAAAGGAAGCAGGTTTGACCAAAGGTAAAAGTTGTGTTGTGATGATTCGCTCTTGGTGCTGGGAGCAGTTCTGAGCATAGAATGACTCTCTAGAGATACCTTGAATTGGTAAGATGGACGAGCCTTATATCTCTGCATTGATCAGTCATTGAATGTCAGATGACCCATGGGAAAGGGACAAGCTTGGGCAAGCCTCTTTGGCTGAGGTAGTAGTTAGTGGGTACTGACGACCCACTCGTGTGGGCCAGGAGCTGTCTCATCAGTTGGGTAATACATCCTTCGTTCCTCAAGGGAGTTCCTGTTTCATCTTCATCCCTTTCCATCCCTCTCTCCTCAATTTCTCTTCCCTCTCTAAAGTGCCACTGATCCTAGATGTGATATAATGTTAGCTATAAACACTACAGTTCCACTTATCTTTTAGTGAGTAATATGTTTTGGTAAATTCTTGATTGACCAGATTGCCTGGATAATGACGTTTTCTTGTAAATGGAATTTTGTGGCCAACAAAGACAATATAAAATAGTGAAGAGCTTTTCCTTAGGAATTCATGTATGCCTCTGAGATCAGTTCACTGTGTGGTCCTGAGAGCTGCTAAGAGACCTAACTACCCACCAAAATAAAAATATACAATATGATAATGAGCTACTACTTCTTTCCATTCTTGATTGGGAAACCAGATTATTTTTTGCCCATTTCAAAAGCCTTTCTTTTTCAAATGGTTACATATAAACAACAACAAAAAATCAATAGGATAGGAATTAGAACCATGTTTCATTTTGAAATGGCTAAGTTCTGCAAAGCCTGCAGCCGTAGCCCTGTGGCATTGGATCCCGTCGAATTTGGAAGCTAAGCAGAGTCGGGCCTGCTTAGTACTTGGATGGGAGACCATCTGGGAACATCAGGTGCTCTAGGCTTGGGAGAAGGACCCGGCAACCCACTCCCAAAAATCAATCTGCCATTGAAAACCCTATGAATGTCAGAGAAGCACTGGCAATAGTGTTTCCTCTATTGTATGTAGGGTCTCTATGAGTCAGATACCAACTCAACAGCACCTAACAACAACAACAAGTTCTGCAAAGGCTCGTTGCATTCTTGCCAGTGGTCTGGAGCACTTTTTGTTGACTTCTTTGGTGCCTTTTTGTGGAAATACTTTCCAAGTTATTATTACTTTGAGACTAAATTATGCCTTTTGTTTAGCCTCGTTTACATGTGTAGTTTCCTTTCTCCTCCCTATCCTTCTCTCCTCCCGCTTTATTTATCACTCAGCTTGGAAAGTAATAGTATTCTTACCTCTAGCCTTACATATTGCATCATCTCCCATAATTTATTGTCTTTCTCTATAACGTCTCATAGTTCTCTTTTAGAGCTCTCATTACTTTAGCGAAACATCTTATCATTTTGCACCCCGGCTTAATATAGTACCATCGTATTTGGTTTCTCTGTAGTTTTTTCTTTGTGTTAAGCCAACCTTCATATGAGCTCAAAAAAAGTTAGCATATTACTTCTCTGTTTAGGTATCTACTTATTGGACCATTAATTCTGTTCATAATCTGGTCCACCTGAAGATCAGTGTGAAGCCCTATAATATTAAGTATAGAATATATAGAATTAGAATCTGGATTTATTGATGACTCCCATGGGTATCAGTATCATAATTGTGCCAATCCTTTTCTTAGAGAGCTTTCAGTATTTAAATATCCTTTTTTATTTTACCCTTAGAGTACTTTTGTGTAAACTTGTATCAAAATTATGTTGTGCCAGATTTGGTGGCACGTACCTATAATCCTAGCATTTGGGAGGCAGAGGCAGGAGATTTGCAAGGTTGAGGATAGTCTTGAACACCAAATCCTACCATGTAAAATAGCTTTCTTATACATACTATTGTTAACCATTCTCATGACTAATAAGCTTTATATTTACTTAAAGTATCTTATATGATGATATTAAGCATCATATGGTGGTAAATATGTAGATTTGTATGTGTTTACAAATCTACATATTATATAGCATGAAATTTTATTTAATTATTTATTTTTTTTACTCATTATCTACTTTTGGACAGATAGTAGTACTTATTCACAAGGAATTTAAAGAGCAGTAGGAGAGACAACTAGCAAATAGAAAAGCCCTGAATTAAGGAGTGAGATATTACAAACTCCCATCTGAACACTGAAATGGCTTTCAAATTCTGTTCTGATCTCATATTAATAATAAATAATATATATTTTACAGCAGTATTTCCCAAGTTCATATTTTGTTCTGAAACCATCATAGGTATAGGACATTGTAACAATTCATAAAACAGACACAATTCAACTATGCAGGGGGGCTTATACAACATGTAAACAAATAGGTACCGCAGAGTATGGTGGAATGCCCAAGGTACATTGAAATGCAAAAGGTAGACTCTGTAACCTAGATTTCATAGATCCAAGAAGGATTTCTATAAGGAATGGTGAGTAGAACCAAGGAAGTAGGTCAGGGAATCGTATGTTCAAAGCCCCAAAAGATAAGATCTTACTTCTTTCTAGACAGTCAAAATGGGGCAGACATTCAGAATAAAAAAACTGAATGGTGTGAGATGGAAGTTTCCAGTATTTCTAATAAAGTCATGTCGACAAATTGTCCTATTAGCACTATATATTTGCATAATTTGAATTGTGTTTGATAAACATACACTAGTACTTCAATGTTGTGGCAAAAATTAATAAAAGATGTTTACCTATTGAAAAGTTCAGTTTTATTAAATATTGACTGACTGCTGGAAGAAACCAGTAGATGTGCAAGCAGAATGTAAAGAAGTAACAAAATCTGTGTTTGTAAAAAAAAATAGTATTTCTTGAGCTGAGCAAGGTGGCGCATGCCTATAATGCCAGCACTTGGAAGGCTGAGGCAGGTGGATTGATGCAAGTTCAAGGCCAGCTGGGTCTTTCTAGCAAGTTGCAGGCCTACATATGCTACACAGTGAGAACCTCTCTCAAAAAAAACCTGAAGGTTAAATAAATAAATGGATGAATAAATGAATAAACGTGTCTTGAGCATCTGTCATGTGCTAGGTATTTTACTAGTGGCATTACATATATGGGCTGAGATTGAGCTCGGTTGGTAGAGTGCTGATCTGCAGTCTCTGAGGTCCTGGGTTCGAGTCCCAGCACCACAAAAATGAGAGAAGGATGTGGCAATCCACTCCCAAGGCAATCCTGAAACAATCAGCCATTGAAAACCCTATGAGGGTCGTTATAAGTCAGACAAGACTCATCAGCACCTAACAACAACAATTAGATATATGGGCTCTTAACCTTTATGATACCTCTCTGAGAGGAGCTATTATTATCCATCTTGTAAAGATGAGGAAACTGAGACCTTGAAAGGTCTCTTTCTTGAGATCATATGGAAGAGCCAAGATTTCAATACGGGCTGTGTTAGTCAGTTTGAAATACAAGTCACTGTGGCAGAGAACCTCACTGAAACAAACTTGTGGGAGGAATGATTTATTGGGGTCTCACATCTAGAGGATGTCAGTCCATAATGGTGGGAGGTGTGGTGGCAGGGCAAATGGTGGCAAGGCCTGTGGCAGATGACTTCACTTCATGTTGGGTCAGGAGCAGAGAGTGAGAGAGCTTACTGGAACTGGAGGTCTAGGCACAACTTCCAAAGCCCTGCCCCCAGGGACCCACTTCTGTAAAGGAGGAACCCACTTCCTAAAGTTCCATAGCCTTCACAGACAGTGCCACCAGCTGGGGACTTAACACTCAAACACATGACCTTTGGGTGACATTTAGATTCAAATCATAACACAGGTTTTCTGATTGTAAGTCTAGTGTTTTTTTTTAGACTTTGATCAGTTTTTTTTTTTTTTTTTTTACTTTACTTTTTAGCAGTCCTGGGGGGTTGAACCCAGTTCTCACATATGCATTGCATGTTCTCTATCACTGAGCTGCATTCCCAGCCCATTTTTTATTTTTTGATAGGATCTTGCTAAGTTATTCAGGGTGCCTATAGCCTTGAACTTGTGATCCTCCTGCTTCTGTCTCCTGAGTTGCTGGGATTATAGGCATGCACCACTGTGCCCAGCTATCTAGTGTTCTTTTAGTTATTATTTTTATTGTTGTTGGCTAAAGTACAATTTTATTATTTCTCTTCAGAGATGAGAAATAGCAAAATACCTGAAATTAATCGAGACAGCTGAATTTTTATCTCTAGGACCCTTTTATGATTTGATTTTTTATTTAAATTGATTCTATAATAATTTCTAACAATTCTTGAGGAAACCAAGTCTCAGAAATGAGGTAGTATCATGAAATACTGTGTGACTAGTGGCTAAATGAGAAAGTAGAATCTAAAACTCCTGATGCTTGACTCAAGAGCTTTATCTTTTAAACATTTTTATTTAGTAATTAGTATTCTAGCAAGGATGACTAGACTGAGTCTTACATATTTTGGACATGTTTTGAGGAGAGACCAATTCCTGGAGAAGGACATCATGTTTGGGAGAGTGTCAGGTCAATGAAAAAAAGGAAAACCCTCCACTAGATGGACTAACACAGTGTCTGCAACAATGGGCTTAAACATAAGAAAGATTGTGTGCATGGCACAGTGTTGGGGAGTGTTTTGTTCTGTTGTATGTAGGGTCGTTATGAGTAGGACTGACTTGATGGCACCTAACAACAATAGTTGAATGTATTTTTAACCCAGATTTTGACACAAACATAAATGGAAATGACATGTTCCTTGTATTCTTTTGTTTTGAGAAGCATCTAGTTTGAGAGCATACCTGTTTACAAGATAATGCTAAAATTTGAAATGCAGCATTTCCTCGGATTGTAATTAGTTACAAAAAACAAAACAAAAAAATTTGAGTGTATTGTATATTCAATATTTTAGAGTTAGTTTTTTCCCAATTCCTATTTAAGTTAATTGGGAGAAGGACCTGGCAACCCTCTCCCAAAAGTCAATCTGCCATTGAAAACCCTATGAACAGCAGAGAAACACTGACAATAGGGTTTCCCCTGTTGTGCAGAAGGTCGCTATGAGTCGGATACCCACTCGACAGCACCTAACAACAACAACAACAACAACATTTAAGTTAATATCATGCCAGATTATTTTAGTCATTTTGCTTAATCACTTTTGCTTTTGGCCTTTTCTATGAAAATAGGATTTTTAAAATCTCAATCCTGTTCTATGATTTATTTCATTTCCCTTTACTATAAAACTTTTGCAAAACATATTTAATTTTCATCAAACAATATATGATAATGTTGGAAACATGAAGAATGAATTATTAACAAATACGTAGACTAGTTGAATGCTGATGGTTGAAAAAGTACATACTCTGGATTTACATTGCCCTTTCTCCCCCTTAAAATTACTCCCTTGTGATACCAATTTAGTGTGTCTTGGCTCATGAGTTATTCAGTTGAAAGAAATCCAAACTTAGATTCCTGTGATCTACCTAATTAAATGGCTAGGTCCTGGGTAATTTGCCCATTTAAAAATTTTAATCAGTTGCCAGTTTAATGGTAGTGTGGTCTAATCCTTCTTAGAAGTATTTGATTGTGATATACCGTTATTATATCATCATAAGGCATGTTGTCCCTTATTTCACAGTATTTTGTTAGTACTTCTGGTAGCTTTTCTGAAATTTCACTTTTACTCAGTTTTTAAGGTTTTAGAAATAAAATGTTTTCAGGCGTTTAGTACCATCTGTGCTTTATTCCTGGGTCTATTTGTATTTCCTTTAAGCCAGGCAGTCTGCTTGAGTATGCATCATCAAATATTTAGTTAAATGGTTCTTTCCAGAACTCACCAGCTTGTGTTCAGTGCTTTGAGCTTGCTTACTTATTCAAGAGAAATCTTCACTGATATAATTTAAAGTGAGTGTTGTCACCGTGGAAAAATGAAGTTCGTCCAGATTCTCTTTTCCAGAAAGTCATTATTGGACATGTCATGCAGCCAGGGTCATGCTGTCCTCAATTTATTAGAATTAGTTCAGAGCTAAGTTTTTTTTTTTTTT
>VMDO01021555.1:0-35200 GCA_007922755.1 Pedetes capensis | reverse complement strand
CTTTTTCTGTCTCTCTTGTTCAATGTCCAGCTTTCACAACCATATGATGCCACTGAAAATACCATGGCATGAGTCAGATGCACCTTTGTCTTCAATGTGACATCTTTGCTTTTCAATACTCTAAAGAGATCTTTTGCCACAGCTTTTCCTAGAGCAATGCGTCTTTGGATTTCTTGACTGCTGCTTCCACGGGTGTTGAATATAGAGCCAAGCAAAGTAAAATCTTGGACAACTGCAATCTTTTCTCCATTTAAAGTGAAGTTGCGTGCTGACCCAGTCGTAAGGATTTTTGTTTTGTTGATGTTTAGTCGTAACCCATATTGAAGGCTATGATCTTTGATCTTGATCAGAAAATGTTTTAAATCTTCTTCACTTTCAGCAAGCAGAGTTGTATTATCTGCATAATGTAGTTTGTTAATGAATCTTCCTCCAATCTTGATGCCGTGTTCTTCTTCATAAAGTCCAGCTTCTCAGATTATTTGCTTAGCGTATAAATTGAAGAGATAGGGTGAAAGTATACAGCCCTGACATGCACCTTTCTCAACTTTAAACCAGGCAGTGTTTCATTGTTCTATTCAAACAACTGCCTCCTGGTTCATGTACAGATTTCTCATGAGTACAATTAGGTGCTCTGGTATTCCCATTCTTTGAAGTGTTATCCATAATTTATTATGATCCACACAGTGAAATGCCTATAGAGTTATTATACGAAAAAGCATTGGTGGATGACCAACCATTTCAAGAGGTTGTATATGATCAGGAACCCATGATACTGAAGGAAGAAGTGGAAGCTGCCTTGAAGGAATTGGTGAAATAAGGCTCCAGGAATTGATGGACTACCAATAGAGATGTTTCAACAAATAGATGCAGCATTGCAGGTACTAACTTGTTTCTTCCAAGAGATTTGGAAAAGAGCTACCTGGCCAAATGACTGGAAGAGATCCATATTTGTGCCTACTCCTAAGAAAGGAGATTCAACTGAATGTGGAAATTATTGAGTGATATAATTCATTTCACATGCAAGTAAAATTTTGGTAAAGATCATTCAAAAGCGACTGCAGCAGTATATGCACAGGGAACTGCTGGAAAATCAAGCTGGATTCAGAAGAGGGCATGGAACCAGGAAGATCATTGCTGATGTCAGATGAATATTTGCCCAAAACAGAGAATACTAGAAAGATGTCTGTTTTATTGACTGTGTAAAGGCATTTGACTGTGCTGATCACAATGAATTACTGATAACATTGTGAAGAATGGGAATACCAAAGGACTTAATTGTACTCATGTGGAATCTGTACACGGACCAAGAGGCAGTCATTAGAACAGAAAAGGAAACACTGCCTGGTTTAAAGTCAAGAAAGGTGTGCATCCAGGCTGTATCCTTTCATGGTACCTCTTCAATCTCTATGCTGAGCAAATAATCCAAGAAGTTGGACTTTATGACAAAAATGTGGCATCATGATTGGAGGAAGACTTGTTAAAAATATGCATTATGCAGATAACACAATTCTACTTGCTGAAAGTGAAGAAGATTTGAAACATTCATTGATGAAGACCAAAGAACCTTCAGTATGGGTTGTGCCTCAACATCAAAAATCCCTAGAAATCTTTACAAATGGGTCAGCACCCAACTTCCTGATAAATGGAGAAAAGATTGAGGTTGCCCAAGATTTTGCTTTACTTAGTTCTACAATCAGCACCTATGGAAGCCACAGTCAAGAAATCAAAAATGCATTGCATTGGAAAAAGCTGTTGCAAAAGACCTCTTTAAATTATTCAAAAGTAAATATGTCACACTGAAGATGAAGTTATGCCTGATTCATTCCATGGTATTTTCAGCTGCATCCTATGGTTGTGAAAACTGGACATTGACTAAGGGCAACAAGGAAAGAATTAATGTTTTTGAATTATGTTGCTGGAGATGAATATTGAATATACCATGGACTGCGAAAAGAACCAACAGATCTGTCCTTGAAAAAATGCAACCAGAATGCGCCTATGTATTTTTTGACAAGTAGTCAAGAAGGACCAATCCCTGGAGAAGAACATCATTTTGGGAGAGTGGCAGGTCAACAAATAAAAGATCCTCGACTAAATGGATTGCTTCAGTGGCTGCAACAATGGGCTTATACATAAAAGATCATGTGCTTGGGACAGAATCAGAGAGTGTTTCATTCTCTTGTACATAGGGTTGCTATGGGTTGGACTGACTCAACGGCCCCAAACAACAACATGTTGTCAAAAACAAAGTTCATTTTGTAGAGTTATAGCCATTCCTGTTCTACTTCTGAATTCATAATCAACCATATAAATCTGTCAGTACCTGTGTATTTTTAAAATTTTGCTATATAGCAGGTGAATGAATTCCAAAGGAATTAATATTTACATGAAATCATGCACATTTTTACTTATCCATTTTGGCAGGATTCATCTTTTTCATTGTATAAGTGTTTATTAAGATACTCCTATTATCTCCTCATTGCACTGTATTATGTGCTGCTGATAGAAGTGGAGCAGATTGTCTAATCATGACCTTCAAAGTTTGCTGGTTAGCAAGAAAAATACAAAGATGAATGAAAAATGGTTGATTGTTTTAACCACATTACCTGAACTGACTAAAAACAACATAAAGCATGAATACAAGGTAACCAAGTGCAACAGAGAGCCTGTGGCTGACATTCTGTTTGGAAATATGATTGCAAATCAAACAAAGTAGGAAGAAAGACCTGTGGCTTTTCCAGAATCTATGTTGAAACACGACTAGGTAACATTGAATAAGGCCACTCATTGTGTTTTGAGAAGAACTCTTTGTTGCTTTCAAACGTGTGAGTTTAGGATTACATGTGAGCCCTTGTGAGGTTTTATTGGGGTTTTTTTTTTGTTTGTTTCTTTTGTTTTTTCATTTTTATTTTGCCATAGGTTATTTGCTATTTCAAATACTTTTCAGGTCCTTGAAGGAGATACCAGAACTCAAGTACAAGCAATTCAGTCATGGAAAGACATGCACATTTATACACAATAGAATGTTTCTTCCTATTTCTCTTTCAAAAAATAGTTTTAATAAAAATTGGTTTGTGGTGATATTATGAAGCATAAGACAAAGTGTAACTTTAACCACAAGATGGGAACTTCCACTCTAAACAATGGCAGTGAGTGTATTCATGTCCATTATCTATATATTATCATTTGATTTGGGAGCAAAAACGAGTTCATGGGTCATTTTAGTGACTGAGCAGCAGTAAGATTTCACTTAACTTTTATGTCCTTCAAATTTCTGTTCTCAGAATATTAAATATGTTGTTGCTACTTTGACTTTAATGTGATAGGGAGAAAACAGAGCTAGTGATTCACATGGGGTTTTCCAAACCAATAAAGCCATAACAAGAACCTCAAAGCCTTTGGCAGTCATTCTTATGAGAAGCACCTCCTTGAGCAAACAAAACATACATCAATGCAAGGCCTGCAGGTCCCTTTTGGGTGAATACAGCATACACATTTAAAAGTAAAGAACTTCTTGAATTTCAGCACTAAGGAGGTAAGAAAGAGAAATCTGAGGGTTTCAATAAATTGCAGAGTCAGCAAAAATAAACTTCATAAGTTAGTACATTGCCATTTCTGCAACAGAAATAACTAATAGAGTTGAGATTGCACATAAGTGCAATATTCATCTTACATTAAGCATTTTTCAAATGAAAATATATGCAAATCAGCTTTTTGCAGTTTAAAACTATGGATAAGTATATAATTTAGATGCTTAATTGAAGTTTTTATTGGATTTTCACAATAATTCTGTCTGATATATACATATAATTAATTTCTTGAAGCCATCTTGCCAAAATAAATTTATACATTTTATAAAGATTGTGTTGCTAATAGTGTACTACATATAGTGACAGTCAAACTAAGTTCAATTAGGCTTTTAAAATGAAAACTTTCACAAGAGCTAAGTCTTCTAGTATTTTCATTTAAACATCTGTATCTTTAGTTCTGGTTCTGGTAATGGCAGTATAGTTTTTCCAGAAGAAAACTCTTACGTGCTGTGTGCAAATTTCCTTAAAAAGACAATGATTTGAAGGCACTAGAGTAAGACTGAAAGCCAAAGAGAAACTGGAGTAATTCAACCTATCCAGAAAGGAGGGTTCACTGGGAGAGATCCATGATCATACATTTTTTTGCTCCTGAGTGGCACTCTTCAGTCATCAAAGAAGATGGTTAAGCCAAAAACACTATCTTTTTGGATTGAAATATCAGAAAATAAAGCATGTTACCTTCCAAAGTTAATAGAAATTATGGAAGGATATCTCACAAAGGAAGAAATCAGACTATTGCTTCAAATATTGATGTGGCTTTTGAACCCTCTTAACTGTGTATGTTTAGAAAACTACAAAGACTATAACAGGAAGCTATAGTTGGAAGGCTAAGAAACCGAAAGCTTTCTGCAGTGTTGACAGAGTTTGGTGCTTAAGTCCAAAAAAGTTGTAAGATCTTGGTTAAAAAAAAAACTTAGTTTTTTAGAGAACAACCTTAACAATCTATAAAATGAAACTTCCACAAGATGAAAGTGATCAGTCAGCAATTTAGCTGCTTGAAAAAAATCAATATTCTTCAAAAGAAGACAACACATCTAGAGTGTCTATAATATGCAAACCACAATGCCTACCATGTCATAACAACTATTAGGCATACAGAGAAACAGGACTATGTGATCCATGATGGTAATGCAGATAAATTAGGCTTCAGCAAAATTAAACTTTTTGGCACATCAAAATATATTATTAAAAAATAAAAAGAAGCCAGGCACAGTGGCACATGACTGAAATCCCAGCAACTCGGGAGGCAGAGAGGCAGGAGGATCACAAGTTCAAGACCAGAGGCAGTCTGCATAATTGTGTGAGACCTTGTCTCAAAAAGTAAAAAAAAAAAAAAAAAAAATGGGCTGGGGGTGCAGCTCAGTGGCATACCACTTGCAAAGCATGCAAGTGTGAGGTCCTGGGTTCAACCCCCAGTACCACAAAATAAATTAATTAGTTAATTAATTAATTAAATGAGAGAAATTACCTTCAAATTCTACATCAGATAATAGTCTAGTGTCTGGATCACATAAAGAACTCTTAAAACTCAACAAGTTAAATAACCTAATTAAAAAAGACGGCAAAGTATTTAAATGAACATTTCTTCCAAAAATCTATAAAATGGCTAAGTAACACATGGAAAGATGCTTGGCATTATTAATGGCATTATTAATGGCCATTAATGAAGTACAAATCAAAGCAATGATGACATACTACTATACACACACAAATATGGCTAAAATTTAAAAAATAGATAATAACAAGTATTAGCAAAGATGTGAAGTAATAGGAAGTCACCTATAATGCTGATGGAAGAATAAAATGCTGCAGCTGCTTTGGAAAACAATCTGCCATATGCTCAAAGATTAAACACAGAGTTCCTACCTAACCCAACAGTTCCACTGTTAAGTATATGGCCAAGAAAAATAATAAACATATATCCACACTACATATTGGACACAAGTGTTCAAGTATGATTCATAATAGCCCAATAGGGGAAAAAACCCATGTGTGCATGAACTGAGGAATGAGTAAACAAAATGTATTGTATATACATACAATGCAATATTTTTCACTCATAAAATGAGTACAGTATTCATATATTCTACAACATGGATAATTTTGAAAACATTGTGCTACATGAACAAAGCCACACAAAGCAGGCCACATGTCATATAACTAAATTTATATATACTATCCAGAATATGCTAACCTATAGAGAACAAAAGTAGATTACTGGTTGCCAGGATGGGATGGAGGGTAGAGAAAAGGGAAATGGCAATTGTATTGGCTGACACTGTTTTGAGCATTTCTTTAGAATGCTATAAAACAAATTGAGAATCTCTTGAAATTAGTACAATATTAAATTATAATTAAGAAAAGGAAAGAAAAGGAAACCAGATTGAGCTGTACATACAACATAACTCAATTTGTAATTGAAAATCTTCCCACAAGGAAAATTCATTTCTGAGAAGAACTTATTGGTGAATTTTATGAAACACTTAAGGAAAAACTAATAACAATCATATATAAACTCATTCAGAAAGTAGAGGAAGGATTACTTTCCAAATATTTTATGATGTTAACCCCAATATAAAATGGAGACATATTATTAAGATTAAAAGCAAAAACTACAGACCAATATATAAAAAAAAATCAGGGACAAACAGAACAGACAGGAAAATTTTAACTAAATATAAGCAAATCACTTGTTCATAGATAAAAATCATAATACATCATGACAAACTGAGGGTTACCGACACAGTACCAAAATGTTTCATATCATCCTATCCATTAACAGAGTGAAGGAGTAGAACCATATGATCATTTCCTTATGTATACAGTGTGTGACAAAAGGCAATAGCTATGACTGATTAAAAAGAGCTACCTAAACCAGATAAAGAGCATATGTGAGCAACTTATATCACAATGGTGATCTATAATTTTTTTCCTAAACTCAAGAACAAGGCAAAGTTGTCCATCGTCACCACTTCTAGTCTTCTTTTAAAATTCTAAACTTCATAAGGAAATTAAAAGCACCTCAAGTACTCAATAATATATTTTAAGAAGAATAACGAGCCTGAAATTTAAATCTAATTTGAAATCTACAGTAGACATGATAATGTGCAATGCCCTAAGTACAATGCAACATAACATAGAACATAAAAATAAATGCACAGAAAATTAATCTTTGGTAGTGACACTAAAGAAATTTTCCACAGAAAGAAAAGTATCTGTAATATATGGTTCTGGAATAACTTTATACAGGGGTGATCAAAAATATAGTGAATGTTTAAATTATAAAAAGTTATTACACTAAAAGACAATTTGAACATCCACCATATTTTGACCACCCTTCATATCTACATTTTTTTAAAAAGCCTCGACTCTTATAACCCACCATACACAAAAATTAATTCCAGGTATCTCTTATATATCTCTATAGCCATACCACCCTGGTGGCTGACCGCATCAGATATGAGAAGTTAAGCAGGGTTGGGCCTGGTTATTCCTTGAATAGGAGGGTACCTGGGAGTACTTGGAGTTGTAGTCTTGGGAGAAGGACCCAGCAGCCCACTCCTGAAACAATCAGCCATTGAAAACCCTATGAATGGCAGAGAAGCTCTGACAGTGCCCGGCATGGCACAGTGTCAGTAAGTGTTTCATTCTATTGTACATAGGGTCACTATGAGTAGGACCCAAATCGATGGCATCAAGCAACAACATATACACCTAACTGTAAAATCTAACATAAAAGTTTTAGATCAAAAAATACAAAAATATCTTCATGAAGGGTGGCATGGAGTTGTGAAATGGGTTAAAGAAATCTACGCACACAGGAACAAAATGATCAATTAGTCTTTCCAAATTCATAAGAATTTTTTTCAACAAATGATACCATGATGGAAATGAAAGAGCAGGCTACAGACTGGGAGAAAATATTCACAAATAGTACTCAACAAAGATCTCGTAGTTAGTTAGATTATGTGAAAAAAACTCTATAATTCAGTACAAAGCTAAAATATTTCAGAGTATAGGGGAAATACTCAGAGATGCATAATAGATGACATACAAATATCTAATGAGTACAGGAAAAAATGCTCAATGTTGTGATTTGAATATGAAATGTTCCCCAGGGCTCCTATTTGAATGCTTGGTCCCAGCAGGTGGCATTTTTTCTGGAGGCTGTGGAACTTTGAGAGGTGAGATCTATCTGGTGGAAGTAGCAAGGGCAGGCAGTCCTTTGAAGGTTACCTGACCCTGATTCTTGCCAAGCTCTCTCTGCTCCTGATCTGCCATGACGTGAACAACTCTCCTCTTCCCCAGGCTCTGCCCCATTCTGTACTGTCTCTAGGGACTGCAATCCTCTAAACTGTGAGCCAAAAATAAACCCTTAAGTTGTTCCATCAGGTATTTTGTCACAGTGAACCAAAAGAGAACTAACACACTCGATATCATCAGCCATCACGATAATACAAATTAACATTATATGAAAAGGCCAGGTGCCTCTAATCCCAGTGACTGGGGAGGCGGAGTAGAGCATTGCAAAGTATGTGAGAGGCCCTGAGTTCAACTCCCAAGAACTGCAAATATATATATATAGAGAGAGGGGGAGGGAGACATTATTATATTCCCAATAAAATGACCTGCCTTTGAAAAATGATGTTTAATGTTGATAAGAATTTAGAACAACTAAAATTATCTTACATTGTTAGTCCTAATGTAAAATCATAAATCCACTTAAGGAAAAGTTTTAACAAATTCTTGTATAAAATTAAAGTTCTCATTGCCTTCAATTCAACAGTTTCACTGTCCTGAAGAAATTTAAAAAGTCAAGAGAAACACTGAAAAAAGTGTGAGTTTTATTAACAATAATCAAAGATTGGAAACAAATCAAATGTCTATCAAGTGCTCCACCACTGAACTTTACCCCCAGACCCTTTTTTGTTTTTTACTTTGAGGATGCTACACTGTGAAGGCTGCCTCTAGCCTGGAACCTGTAATCCTTCTACCTCAGCCTCCCGAGTTGCTGGGATCACAGGTGGGCACCACAGCACCCAACACAACATTTTTTTTTATCTTCTGCTACTTAGGGGACACTGAAGTTAGTACTGATCACCAAAACCTCTCCTGGCACCAATACTGCTCTCAGTGCAATTGAATATCCACTCCTGCATGGAGTTTTAGTCATATTCTGCAATTTCTATCTTAAGTCTGTGAAGTGACTTTCAGTGTCCTTCCTCTACAGATGTGCCTCAAAGGAATAAAGGGACTTTCCCAAGACGGAAGCCTGAATTTAAAGCAAGGCTGAAACTGTAATCATATTGTCCTGTCTGTCCAATTTGAGGCATATCTGTCCATCTTAAACATTACAAAGATTGATCATGGCCTTGCTGTTATACAATAGCTTTACTACCTTGACTTATTTTACTCAGTGTCCTAGGTGAGGCATTGCCCCTTTCTACAGGCTCTAGGAATGCATGATGTTAAAGTGATAAGGGCTGTCTATATTCAAGCAATATGTTATTAAAAATTCAGAAACAACACAAAACAAAAAACCTCATGAAACTGCAATCCACCACAGGATTCCACAGAACCTTTGGAATTAGAAACAAACTCTCAATGTATGATTTGTCAAATGCTGTGTATCTTTCCCTAATTATGTTCTTTTTGGCTACACACTGAGTACTGTGAACACAATATCTGTGGCTCCTTAAGAGTTAGACTTATAGGTTAAAGAATGTTGTTGTTGCTGCTAGGTGCCATGGACTCTAGTCCAACTCAAAGCGACCCTATGTATAAAAGAAAAAATACTCCCTGACACTGTGCCATGCCCAACACTATTGTCCATGCTTCTTTGCTAGTCATAGGATATTCCATGGCTGATTGTTTAGGGAGTTGGCAGCCAGGTCCTTCGCCTTAGCCTGCAGCACATGATATTCCCAGGTGGTCTCCCATCCAAGTAATTACCAGGTTGACCCTCTTTAGCTTCCCAGAGAGGCAGGACCGGATGCCAGAGTGCTATGACTGCAGATGGCTTAAAAAAATAAGGGTTTTAATAAAGCAATGTCTTTGGAGAATTTTGAGGGGGAATGTATTTCAGAATTCCCATATTATCAAATAATAGTCCATTAGCTTTATGAAAATATGTTTGAGCCGGGCGCAGTGGCGCCGGCCTGTAATCCCAGTGGCTCTGGAGGCAGAGGTAGGAGGATCACAACTCTGAGACCAGAGACAGTCTGCACAATTTAGCAAGACCCTGTCTCAAAAAGTAAAAAACAAGAAAAAGGGGGCTGTAGGCAGCAGCTCAGTGGCATAGCACTTGCAAAGCATTCAAGCACAAGGCCTTGGGTTCAATCCCTGGTACCAAGGGAAAAAAATGTTTAAATGGTACATTTTAAATTCCCCAAAGTATTTGTGATTTACAAAAGGTCTAAATATATTTTACAATATATTTTCTGACAGCATTGATCTGTTGGAAGGAAACTCAAGACTCCAACCACAATTTCCATTCAAGATGGCTCTGTCTGCTACATTCAATAAAATTCCCACTTGGTTCTAAATATAAAACACATTGTAAAGCCAGATAGTGCCTTAAAAACAAGATAAAGATCTCCATAAACCAGAAATGGAATAGAACATGTCACCTACTGGACTCCAGGGGCAAAAATATGCATACTTATGCTTTTATCTGACTCCTCGCCACCTTACCATCAACAAAGAAGCAAAAAAAAGTGGTCACAGCCCCTGGCTATAAGGGATATCCTAGTGGCTAAATGAAACCAGTAAATGTACTACCAGGAAGTAGGGCAAGCCTTTTCTCCACAGGGTAAGGGAAGAAATTTGTACTGTAGCTTCTATTGCTGCCAGACAAGACCAACGAGCGGCACACATCAGTCTCATTTCTGGACATGCAGTTCCTAGAGGCTATGTGAAAACCACAAAACTATGAGTTATAGAAAGAGCAGAAGAAAGGATGTTTTTCATCCAGAGGAAGGAGTAGGATGTGAGGAAAAATGATATACAAATAAATAGTTATATATGCAAATAACAGTTATTAAGTGATTATAAGGTACCATAATAGCTAAATTTTTGTGCTAAAACAAAAGTTGAGCTCAAGCTTGACTAAAAATAAGGAAACTGATGGAGAAAGCAGAGGGGAATGGAATTCAATGGCTGTTAAAATGTGGAATGTTGTTTGTCTTATTCAGGAGGAAAATAGAGATATCACACAGTACACTTTAGTATAAAAGATACAAATATGTATGTATATATAAAATCAAAGCATGCAATATAGTAAACCAATTACCAGACGGCCTTCATGGCAGTGGTTGCTTTCAGAAAGTGAAAGGAAGAAATGAGAATACCGAGGGGGAAAATTAGTTTTATTTATAATTTTTTCTCTAAGAAAAAGGGAAAATTTAAGGCTGATAAAAAATGAAGAACAAGAATAGAAAAGAAAAATATAGATTGATGAAAAAATTAAAAAAACTTGGAAACTCTCAAGACACAGCAGCCATCAGAATGCTAACAAAATTCCTGCATGCAGTGACAAGTGCATAGGAAACACAGGAATCAACATTCTCTTCCAATATAATAGCAGCATCCTCATAAGTCACAAAGGTTATTCAAGGTGATCAGTTCTGAATAAAAGTGGAGAGCTCTGAGAAAAACAGTCATGACATGTACAACTCAACCCACAGGAAAGATGCTAGAACACGAATCTCCGGCTAGAGAAAGGCACCGAGAGTCCTGTGAGGAAAATTGTTGTTGTTGTTGTGTTTAGGTTTTGGACACTTAAAGAAAGCGTTGGCCTTGCCAGTGCACAGTTCTGAAAATTTTTCTTTGCTTTTTCTTCCTTACTTCCTTCCTTTCCTTCCTTCCTTCCTTCTTTCCTTCCTTCCTTTCCCTTTCCCTCCCCCCTCCCTCCCTCTCTCCCTCTCTTTCTTTCTTTCCTTCTTTCTTTCTCTCTCTCTCTCTCTTTCTTTCTTTCTTTCTTTCTTTCTTTCTTTCTTTCTTTCTTTCTTTCTTTCTTTCTTTCTTTCTTTCTAACAGATGACTAACCCAGGGCCTCGCAAATACCTTGCAAGCATTCTACCACTGAGCTACATCCCCAGCTTCTCTTCCATTTTTTTGTTTTATCTTGACATAGGGCCTCACTAGTTACATAGGCTGCTTCTGGCCTTGAGCTTGCAATTGTTCTGCCTCCACCTTCTGAGTTGCTGAGGTTTCAAATGTGCACCACAGTTCCAGCCAGTTCTGGTACGGTAATTTTCTTAATTCCCCACAGCAAAGAGAAAGGGGAAACCAAAAGCACTGATCAAGAGCTGATCATTTTAACACTTATTTGTGATAGTTGTTTTTAGTGATAATCATACACAAAACAGTAACATTCATTATTTTCTTGATCTCCCCTTTAGTATTCAAATTAACTATTAGCAATTTTAAAGATTAATTTAAAGATGAAATTCAACTCTACTAAAATATTTCATATATGATGTAAACTCTCTTTGCACAACAAAAAAACTATATATATATACATCTCAGTTCATGCTGCTTCCCTGTTGAAAATTTTCAACATAAAAGCTCTGTTTGTCACGTGGAATGACAGTATTGACATATGTAACTCAAGAACTACATCTCGTCTCCAGATTTGCTATACTACCATTCTTTCTTTCTTTTTTGAAACAAAGCTAGAGAGTTTATAAATTATGGATAAGAGATAGTGTACAGTTTAAGTTTAAGCACAGGCATTTGGAGAGGGAAAAAAAAGAGAGATGCCTAAGGAAAGCACAGCCTGCAGCTGTAGCCCTGTGGCATCTGATCCCATCAGATCTCGGAAGCTAAGCAGGGTCGGGCCTGGTTAGTACCTGGATGGGAGACCGCCTGGGAACACCAGGTGCTATAGGCTTGGGAGAAGGACCTGGCAACCCCCTCCCAAAAATCAATCTGTCATTGAAAACCCTATGAACAGCAGAGAAGCACTAAAAATAGTGTTTCCCCTGTTGTACAAAGGGTCGCTATGAGTGGGATACCGACTGGACAGCACCTAACACCAACAACAAAGAAAAGCACACATCTGAGACACAGACGCAGGCCTCTCAAGAGAAAGAAGCCAGGTGCATTTTTGCATGGCAATAATCCAGTGACTCCAAAGGCTGACGCAGGAGGATTGCAAGTTCAAGGCCAGAGGCAACCTGCATAAATTAATTTATCAAAATAAAAAATAAAAAATCAGTTCAGGGTGCAGTCCAGTGGTAGAGTACTTGTACAATATGTGAAAGGCCCTGGGTTCAGCCTCCTAGAACCAAAGTGGAGGAGAGAGAGAGAGAGAGAGAGAGAGAGCCTGCTATCATTATCTCCAATATACTGCTTACACCTAGGAACATGTAGTACCACATAAGGTAAGGCAGGAACTATCTGAAAGGACTTGAAACATTCCAAGTAGTTACCTATTTATGAGATGAATGCTTATAGCTAAGTCTGTGTGGATTGAAAGAACACCTATATAACAAAAAATCCTACAAAATAACTTCCTCAAGGAACAAATGAACAAATATTTATTAAAGAATAGGTAATAAAAATTAAGTTTGCATATACATTATTAAATTCAGTCATACCCAGTAGCAACTATTTAGAACTCAGACCAAAATATATTTCCAGGAAGAGTATTTTATCATTGACTTTTTTCTAGAACAAGCAGTACAGGATAATCATAAGAAGCAAACCAATTCTTAGTCAACCTAATTGATTTTAAATTCTCTACAGTCAATATGGGAGAAAGACCCGGCAACCCACTCCGGAAAACCAGTCCGTCACTGAAAACGCTATGAACAGCAGAGAAGCACTTACAATAGTGTTTCGCCTGTTGTATGTAGGGTCGCTATGAGTCGGATACTGACTCGACGGCACCTAACAACAACAACAACAACAACAACAACAACAACAACAACAACAGTCAATACAGCACACATTGCCTCTACCCTGAGCAATTGTTCCTGCTGCTACAATTCTCCCAAATGTATCAGCATTGAGATTTTCTTTTAATTGTCTATTTTGGCCAGTTGCTTCACAATCTAAGGGAAAGCGATCTTTTTCTGAGGAATCCTTGGCTGCACACATCAGATTTACCAGAGCTTTGGTCTCAATGTGTTACTCAAGGAGGTGGTGACATGTAGGAGATGGGGGCTAGTTGGAAGAATTAGATCACTGAAGGTGTGTCCCTGAGGACTATATCTTATCCTGGCCTTTTCTTGTGCCCCATTCTCTGTTTTCTGGCCCTCCATAACATGAAATGCTCCGCTCCATTACGCTCATTTCGCTGTGGTGGACTGACATCTCTGAAACCACTAGCCAAAGAAATTAATTCCTGCCTTTTTGGGCATTTGGCCACAGCAACACAGAAGTAACTAATATAGGTTTAAGGTGTGAGAAGGAGGGAAGGACTGATGAATAGGTGGAGTACAGGGCACTTTGAGGGTCGTGAAAATATTCTGTTTGATATTGTAATTGTGCATTCATGTCACAACACATTTGTCAAAACCCACTGAATGTACTACCTATAGGGTGAATCCTATGGACTTCATTGTTGTTAGGTGCCATCGAGTTGGGTTGGACTCATAGCGACCCTCATGTGGTTTTCAATGGCTGATTGTTTCTGGATTGCTTGGAGAGTGGATTGTTAAATCCTTCTCCCATTTTTGCAGTGTGGGGGATTGAACCCAGGTCCTTAGAGAGTGTGGAGCAACACTCTACCGACTCATCTAAACCCTGGCCCCAGTTATGGACTTCAGTTAACAACAATAATGTTTCAATACGATTTCATGAATTGAAATGAACATAACACACTAAAATAAGATGTTAATGATAGGGCAAACTGTGGGAGGGTGATATATGAACTCTCTGCACTGTTGACTCATTGTTCTATATGCCTGAAACTAAAGAAATGAAATAATTGCTATTAATTTACACACCTATTAATTTACCCAGTGAATATCTTTGAGCAAATATTACATGGCAGACATTACAGTTATAAAACATAACAAATAAAATGTAGTGCCTACCCTCAAGTGACTTATAGTGTCAGATATTGTCAAGTAGGGGTGCGCTCATACTGTGATCTCGTTAGTGCTACATAGGGGTAGTAGAGAGGGCTCTGGGGTCACACAGAAGAGGCACTTTGTTTACTGGTGGAGAATTAGGGAAATCTTCTTGGAGAGAATAACTTCAGGACAGCCATTTTTAAACGAAATCAGTTTATATCTTTCCTCATCCAAAACTCCAAACTAGCTCACATCTTTCTTTTGGGTTCCTGAATTTGACACAATCTAAGGCAAGAGGCGAATGTGAAAAATCTTATCTGCAACTGCCAGTGAGTAGGTCCAGAAAGATTTTGAAGACTTGTTTAAATGGAATCTAAAAGCAAATATATAGTGAATTCCTAGAAATTGAGCACAAGATAGAGATCAGAGATGAAGGCAAAACAAAAGTGAAGAAGTTTTATGGTTTGGATTTTAAATGTCCCCCAAAAGCTCATGTGTTGAAGGCTTGGTTCCCAATGCAGTAGTGTTCAGAGGTGGGGCCTTTAGGAGGTAATTGGATCTTTAAGGCTATGACCTCATCAGTGTATTTATGGATTCATAGCTTAATGGCTTTAAGAGGAGGGGCTTTGTTACAAAAGAGTGCTCTTTGTGCTGCCTGGCTACTATGATGTGAGCAGCTTTACTCCACTACTTGCTCTCTGCCACACTTTTCTGCCTTGCCACAGGCCCCTAAACAATGGAACCACATGGCCATTGACTAAAACTATTAGCCAAAATAAATCTTTCTACCTGTAAGTTGATTTTCTCAGGTATTTTGTCACAAGGACAGAAATCTAACTAACACAAACAGTGACTCATAACAGAGCAGTGGCAAGTAACTGACATAAGGCCACTAGTGCCTGTGGCTGATCTTTACACAACTCCTAATGGAGATCTTGTGTCAAGGGGACTGATCCATTTAAAGGACTTTAGTGAATAGACAATACTATGCCTTTTTTTTTCCTGAACAGTTGTTTTCTTTTTTATATCTTTTATTTTCACTGTACAAATTTAAGAAGTACAGTCTGACAATAAAATATAAGAACTAGCCATAAAGATCTTTGGTCTCTGCAATATCTGTGTCATTCCTGTGACAGTAATGCCTTGCCGCGTAGGACCTAGTGTAAAATGAAAATGTGAGGCTCCTGGTCAAAAATTATTTCCAATTACAAGAGAACAGTAGCAGAAAATTAAACTAAATTCAGTGTCCTTTTAAGTGTGAGGCCTATGCTACAATACCTGTCACATATTCATGAAATCAGCCCTGCTTCCACTCCCTCCTTAAGCACCCATCTTGCAAATGCTTAACACTGCTAATAAACAATTTTATGTTTTTAGTGTCCCTTAGACTTTGACAAAACCAGAGGGAAATCAAAATTCATGCAGTTCAGCTTACAAATATTCACCCCATTAAGGAGAGAGCGTAGGACCAATCAGAGAGACCAACTGGTCCTTCATATTTTTGTCATCTAAATTCTGAAGGTACATGTAATATATATATATGTGTGTGTGTGTGTATATATATATATATATATGAATGAATATATATATATATACACATATATATACATATACATACATATACATATACATATACATACATATACATACATATATATGTATATATATATACACACACATATATACGTACACACACATATGCACACACACACATATATATGCATATTCACACACACACACACAAACACACACACACATATATATGCATACATACATACAGGAAGCCCAGTTTCTCCTCCAGCTTGGGGTGAATAAGAAGAGATGGTAACTGCCATATATTGAGAACTCAAAATTTTATTGAATGAATGAATGTAATCTTTATATCCTATGAACTCCATACCTTACAGTCCAATAATTTCACTGCTAGCAATACATCTTAAGGGCTGGGATTTAGCTCAGTTGGTAGAGCACTGCGCTGCAGTCTCTGAGGTCCTGAATTCGATTCACAGCACCGCAAAAATGGGAGAAGGACCTGGCAATCCACTCCCAAGGCAATCCTGAAACAGTCAGCCATTGAAAACCCTATGAGGGTC
Organism: Pedetes capensis; assembly: GCA_007922755.1. Taxonomy (NCBI): domain Eukaryota; kingdom Metazoa; phylum Chordata; class Mammalia; order Rodentia; family Pedetidae; genus Pedetes; species Pedetes capensis. Next base: position 18,493 of record VMDO01021555.1, on the reverse strand, counting down.
GCTATGAGTCGGATACAGACTCGGTGGCACCTAACAACAACAACAACACATCTTAAGAAAATTGGTTAAGATGCATAAAATGATTGTATATGAAGATATTTATTTATGAATACATTATTTATACTTATACAGATTTGGCAATAATCTGAAACTTCTCTAGTTTTAAATTACATGGGAGAATAAGTTATTTTTATATAATCAAAAACAAAACTTATGGTGAAAATAGAATATAAAGTAACATACAAGGATCAAGACAAAAGGAAATATGGTAACATAACAACAGTGATTTTTCCTGAATGAGGGATTATAGGTGACTTTCCTTAGAATGTATGTTGCTACGTGTAGTGGGATTTTTTTACATATGAACATGAGCTTTTATTTTCATGTGTTGGTTTTTCTCTCCTCTAAGCAGGTAGCTCAGTCCATTGCAATTCCTAGCTTCAAGAATTTTTTCATGACCCAGTAGTAAAGCATTTTATAGTCATGGACCTATCTTGTTGTCCATATACACCTAAACTCACTGAAGAGCTATAACTAAGTTTATGTAAGTGGAATCACAGAAAAAGAGAAAGAAAAGTGTCTTTGAAAGTATGTATTTTCAGCATTTATATAAAGATTATGCACTCATTATTAGAAATAAACAAGCAGCAATAAAATAATAAACAAAATTTATCTACGGTACTACTTGCAAAGACCACAAGAATGGCTAATGGGGGTGAATATGATCAAGGTATGTTTATATGCACTTATGAAAATGTCACAATGAAATTAATCATTTTGTACAATTAATGTACACTAATAGAAAGGCACTTGATAAGAAAAAATGCTTCCACACTAATCTCAGTTCTCAAACTCTGTTTAGGCCACATGGACAACCAAGATCAGGAAGTACATACTGCAGAAACTAAAGCTCAAGAACTCAAAGAAAGCCTGTTGCTGTGGCACATGCCTGCAATCTCAGCAACTCAGGAAACTGAGGCAGGAGGATGACAAATTAGAGGCCAGAGGTAGTTTGAGCATCTTAACAATAATATTCTGTCTGAAAACAAAAATTAAAAGGGGTTGGGGGTACAGCTCAATGGTGGAATACTTCCCTAGCAATGAAGGAGGCCCTGCGTTCAACACCCTAGCACCACACACAAAAAAAATAAAGAACTAAAAGAATTTCCATGTTCATGATCATCTTTGTCACAACAATACTACAATGTTTACAGAGATGCTATTATTATCCCTATTTTTCAGATGAGAAAACTGGGACACAAGGAAGTTAAGTACCTTGCCCATGCCCACAGAAATAAATTGTGATAGAGCGAAGATTTCAACCTCAGTTAAAGGACAAGACTGTGTAGTAGTGAGAAGCGCAAAATAAGTTAGCAAGTCAGAGAGACTTACTAGCATATCTTCGTTCTACCATTCCCAGCTGTAGGACCTAGTTTCCCATCTATTAAAATACAGATAACAGCTGCTTCACAGAATAAAAAAAACTTGGAAAGAAGAAATGTTGTTATATTGTTACTATACCTGGTTCATACTAAATACTCAGATCATTTCTTCTACCTCTTCTGTTTCCCAGGTGTTTTGATTCAATACTTTGGCATGGCTAGGTATCAGTATTTCTAAAAGCATTTCCTATAAGCAACTAGCTGGAGACCTCAAGGGACTTGGGTCCTATTACAGTCCTACTGAATCAGAACTTCTAGGGATGAGGCACAGCAATCTGTATTTTATTATGTGCCTTACATGTTTCACGTGGAACAGCAAACAAGGAATCAGTGTGATTCTCTGCAATATTTAGTGTAAAAACTATTGCTAGGTTTTAAACACCTTACTTCATTGAGAAACATTTGTTACATTCAACCTGTGCCCTATCTTTCCTGCTATATTGGAACATTTATAAGCTAGAGTTTATCTTTGGTACTCATTTGATTTGTTAAATATTCAGAAAATATTTTATTAGATGAAATCCCTAACAAAACAATGACCTCTAAGTCTACTATGTTAGTGCAAGGAAGAATCCTCCTCTGTAGCTTTGTATTCTAAGAGACTAAAATAGATGTTTAACTCATTTCAAACCCAAAGTCCATAGATTACCTTATTTCATCATAAGGAGAGCTATGTCTGGTCTTTGGCTTCATCCAGGCGAGTGTTACAGCCTTAATGTTTACGTCTTCCCTATTTCATATGTTGAAACCCTCACCCTCAAAATGTTGTTTTTAAGAGGTGGCAACTATCACCCTGGCTGGGATTTAGCTCAGTTGGTAGAGTGCTGCGCTGTGGTCTCTGAGGTCCAGAGTTTGATTCCCAGCACCACAAAATGGGAGAAAGACCTGACAATCCACTCCCAAGGCAATCCCGAAACATTCAGCCATTGAAAACCCTATGAGGGTCACTATGAGTTGGATACCGACTCCACGGCACCTAACAACAAACAACAACTACCACCCTAGCATCTGATCCCTCCTGATCTCAGAAGCTAAGGAGGGTTGGCCTGGTTAGTCCCTGGATGGGACACCGCCTGGGAAAATCAGGTGCTGCAGGCTAGGGAGGACATGGCAGCCCACTCACTCCTGAAACAATCACCCATTGAAAACCCTACATAGGGTAGTTATGATTCAATATGGATTCCGTGACACCTAACAACGACAAATTTCTGGTGTGATTAGCTAAGGAGAACAGAGCTCTCATGAATGGGTGCTTTTATAAAGGAGCCCCCTGGGGGCTTGTTTGCACTATCAACCGTGTAAGGACACAGACAGGACAACAATTAAGAACTAGGAATGGAGCTGGACTACGTGGTACAAGCCTATAATCCCAGTGACTCAGAAGCTGGAGGCAGAAGGATCACATATTTGAGACCAGAGGCAGTCTGCGCAATTTAGTGAGACCCTGTTTCAAAAAAGTTAAAAAAATAAATAAAATGGGCTAGGGGTGCAGCTCAGTGGTACAGCACTTGCAAAGCATGCAAGCGGGAGTCCCTGGGTTCAATCCACAGTATCACCAAAAAATAAAAAATAAATAAAAAGAACTAGCAATGGGCCCTGATCACACAGTGATTCTGCCTGCTTTATGCAAGGGCTATTTTCTCCATTTTGTAGCTAAGAAAAGGAAGCCTCAGAGATACTACATGATTTGTCCAAGGTCACATCAATATTAAGTGGAAGGTATCAATTCAAAAAGGTGATTTGACTCCAAGTCCAATTCACTTTAAGTCATAGCAACACTAAATTATCATTGTATAACCAATGATTCTCATCTCCTGTAGCCAGAAGTGTAGACACAAAAAAAGTAGATATTTGGAACATGTATTGAATAGATGCTGAATAAAAGGAAAACTCATTTTGTTGCTCACTTGAACACCATGTTAAAGCGGAAAATCTGTTTGTGGTGCAGATGGTGAAATTTAAACAAAAACATGTTCTGTTGGGATGTTCATTTTTTCCCAAAGCTTGTCTTGTTGAATATGTTTACATTGATTATTGCATCCATTCAAATAGAGTTTATTGAAAATCTATGTGGGAAATGGTATGGTGGAGACAGCCATCTGCATGCGAGTAATGCAGTTTCTGCCCTAAAGAAATCCACAATCATGTGAGGGAAGAGGAATGGAGGCATAGGATGAGACCAGTGAGATAGGAGTATGTTAAGAAGCTCAAAGTGAAGAGAATGGAAAGAGGACTTTTTGGAGGAATTGACATGGGAGTCACATTTCAAAAGATGACTAGGTATTAGAAAGGCGAGAGGAATGACATTATGTATCACACTGCAGCAAGTGGGCTAAAAGGTACCTGACAAAGCAGAGATGTATCAATGATCATAGTCTATTCAGCACTGGATGCATTCCAGGGGGTTGTTGGCAACAAACCAATGAATGATAAGGAGTCAGGTTGAACATAAAAGTAGAAGTCGCATATGAAAAGCTGTGTATGGTCTGCTTAGGAAATTGCAATTTATCTAGTCCAAGAGTATTTCATAAAGTGTAGTCTTCAGGTACCTGTGGTCCCTGACATTTTCATGGAGTCCAGATCTACTCCCTATTTAACACACAGACATTATTTATCTCTTTGACCTTGATGGTATTTACACAGAAGGTACAAATGGAATACAGAATAAAATTTCTGCCTTTCTAGCACAAATCAAGACTAGCACTGAAGTGCCAAAGTGTATTATAAAACATACTAGTTATCTTCAATTTCTCACTCTCAAGCACTCACGGTTAAAATAAGAGTCACATTCCCTTAGGAATGCTCTTAATAAAGCAGTAAAGATCATTAAATTTATTAAAGATGAACCCTGGGCACATATCTTTTTAACATTCTATGTGGTGAATGGGGAGTACACATAAATCACTTCTGCTGCGAACTGAGGTATGGTGATTGTCTCTCAAAAGAATGCTTGTGTGATGGTTTGAGTTGTGAGTTGAGCTAGCTGGGTTTTCCATGAAACACTCTTCTTGCTTGAAAGAATGACTGACAAACTGGTTACTCCGACTCAGGATTTGGCAGGTATTTTTTTGAAACTGAATCGAATGCATCTGTCATTTCAGGAAAAACAACTGACAGCGTTTGTTGCCAATGATTAAATTTAAGCTTTCAGTGAAAATTAAAATTTTGGAAGAATTGCATCTACTCTGGTGCGCTTGACAGCTACCCAATACTTAAATATTGTTTTCATGAGATGGGTGATGTTATTAACAAATGTGAACTTTTGATGTTTATAATGAAACACACCAGCATTTGGAACATCTGTATAAGTTAGTGAATCAACATTTTCCAAAGCACCAGCGCTTGTCATGACAAAACCATGTCTGGGTAACACCCATTCAAAATGCTACACAGAACAAGGGATTTTTCATTTGATTTGCAGTGCTGTGAGCAAACCCAGGGCCTTGCACATGTTAAGCAATTGCTCTACCACTGAGCCATATCCTCAGCCCTATAGAGCAAGAGATTTTAATGTGATAGGGTACCAAAAGATTGCTGATATGACCTCAGATTCTACCTTACAGCTAGTCTTCAAGAGACAACCATTTGTCTAGCTGGGTGCAGTGGCACATACCTGTAATCCCAGAGGCGGAGGCAGGAGGATCGCAAGTTCCAGACCAGAGGCAGTCTGCGTAATTTAGCGAGACCCTGTCTCAAAAAAGTTAAAAAAAAAAAATGGGCTGGAAGCGGCAGCTCAGTGGTCCAGCACTTGCAAAGCATGCAAGCGCCAGGCCCTGGGTTCAACCCCCAGTAATGCAAAAAAAAAAAAAAAAAAAAAAAAGACAACCACTTTCTAGTCTAGGTGTAGCATCTAAGCTGAATAATCAAAATTACCTGAAAAGGTAATACTCCTCCATTTTCCAGCTACTCCCTATGGGAGGCTGGATTTTTTCCCTGTACTTCAACCAAAATGATATATTGCAAGAGAATGAACGCAGGAGTAGACATGGGAATCCAACTGTCTTCTTTAAGACAGATAGATAATAAGGAGATTTGTAGAACAATGTAAAAACTTCACTCTTCTTATTCACTTTTTTATTTTGGCAAATATATTTTAGAAAAATGTTCATTTTAACTTGTAATAGCTGTATTATTGTTAGTTTCATTTTAATTCAGAACATAGCAAATGTTGATAGATACAACCCACATAAACAAAGGGTCTTTCGGGAACTTAATAATTATCCAGAGTATAAAGGGGTCTTAAAATCAAAGAATTTGAAAACTGCTGCCCTAGCTGATTGCAAGTCACTGAAGGGTTTAAGCAGGGAGGCTATGGTTACACTTGATATTTAGATCTATTATTCTGATTGTGCGCATCATGACTGTTAATGAAGATCAAGTGTTCAGGATATCTTAGTGTTATCTCTCTTTATCTGGAAGAATCCCCTTTTATATATGGTAATAGTTAAACATGTCCAGACAACAACAAGAATCGTGGTGTATGGCCCACTTTTCTATTAAGAAACAACATGATTTTGATTTAAAAAGGTAAAATAACTTGCCTTTGGTCACTGAAAGTGTCCATGCCAGGATTTGAACTCAGATGCGATTAACTCCAAAATCCATAATTTTCCTAGTGCACTATAATTTCATTCTTTGATTCTTCATTATGAAACATAGGTATTTTTTTCACTTTGACTATTAGAGAAGTCACTGTTTTAATAAGGACATCTTCAAAAAGTTGTTCCTCATTTCCTTACTCCATCTTTGCATTGTGGATGCCATAGAGGCCAGAGGAGCAGTTTACTTCTGAGACAAAAATACCATCAGTCACTGGGAAGAATTCCTTGGAATGGTAACATTTTCCTAGAGCATGGGTCTTCATGAGGAAAAGAAAGTGAAATAGCATCTATGTGGTCCCCCAACATGGGCAGGCACAACACACACACAAATGGAAAGGGTTAATTGTTGTAGTTTCTTATTGATTGTATAGAAAATTATCAAAAACTTAGTAGCTTATAAAACAGAAAATTATTTTATTATGGTTGTGGAGATCAGAAGTCCAACATAGGTCTCACTAGGTTCAACTTAGCTGCTGGTAGGATGCATCCTTTGGGGAGTCTCTAAGAGGGCATCTGTAACCCTGCTATTTTTAGCTTCCAGAAGTTATCCACATCCCTTGGCTCATGGTGTTCTTCCATATTCAAAGCCAGAAACCACATCACTTGCCCTTGGTCATTGAAAATATCCATGCCAGGATTTGAACTCAGATGTGTCTAACTCCAAAATCTATAACACTTTCTTTGACTCTCTCTTCTGTCTCCCCTTTTCACTAATAAAACATTTATGATTACATGGGGACCATGGAAACAACATCCCCATTTTAAAGTCGGCGAATAAGCAGCTTTGCCTGCAGCTGTACCACTGTGGCATCTGATCCACTCAGATCTCAGAAGCTGAGCACAGTGGGACCTAGTTAGTGCTTGGATCGGAGACTGCGTGGGAACACCAGATGCTGTGGGCTTGGAAGAAGGGCCCTACAATCCACTCCCAAAAAGCAATCCGCCATTGAAAATCCTATGAATAGCAGAGAAGCACGACAATATTGTTTCATCTGTTGTACATCTGGTCACTATGAGTCGGATACTGACTTAACAACAACTAACAACAACAACAATTAGCAGCCTTAATTGGATATACAATCTTTAGTCTTTCTTACCATGTAACACAACATACCCCAGGTTCAAGCATTAGGATGTGCATATCTTCAGGAAAATTGTTCTGCCCACAACGCTGCATTTTTCCTTGCCCCTGCTCAATTTAAGTATACAAAAAAGTGGACCTCTCTCCTTACTTTACTTGACATGCACACACATACATACATGATTCTACATAGTTTTCAATGTTAGCATATCTACTTTTCAATACTATACAGATGTCACTCCAGATTATATGTCCTTTTTCACCTCTCTGATCTATTAATACATAGAAAAGCAGAGTTAGGTGACAAGAAATGGACTGTCCTAAATTCTGCTGAGGATGAGTTATTGCTAATTGGTTCTTTGAACAGACTGAAGGAGGTGAGCTGCTTTCAGTTTGCAATTCAAGGAGATAAATTTTATGTCAGGAAAATCCATAAAGATTTCTGAAATGTTTGCCTTGATTTGGTGCATTGTCTCTTCAGGTGATCACCATTTTTTTTTCAGGCCAGATATATTTGTAGGAGAGAAGACAGGCAATAAGTTGACCCTGATGATTTTGTCCTGAATAGACAAAGCTGACCACCTTGGAAGAGACTGTGATGTTATCTGAATAAAGGACTGACATCTTCTCTGTAAGTCTAAAATATGACAAGAAGCTTCTGCTTCTGACTCTGCATCCACTTATATTCAATGGACTTATTTTCTCATTAATTGCTAGAGTTTTTAAATTTTTTAATTGGGGAGGTTTCCAATTTATTTGCATTTCATTTTTTTTTCTTTGTAGTTAAAGATGGTTGTGTGTTGCCATTCCTAAGCATCTATTTGTTTGTGAGAGGATGGACATCCAAGTTGTTATTTATAGATAATCCTGCAATAAGCACCTCACAGCAGGATTTCCACCTCTAGCACTACTATAATTGATTTGCTATGTGGGGCCACCCTGTGCATTGAAGGGGTTTTAGCAACATCCCTGGCTCTTACCCTCTACGTGCCAGTAGCATCCTCATAGCTATGACAAACAAAATCATTTCCAGATATTGCCAAACATCTCCTGGGGGCAAAATTGCCTTTAGCTGAGTATCACTTCCTTAGAATGTATTTGTTCCTCCAGTTACATTATTTCTTTGTGACAAATTTCCAGGATCAGGATTTATGGGCCAAATAAAAGCCTTTGTATGGTTCTTGATGTATTGCCAAATTACTTTCCAAAATGGTGTATCAACTTTCCCTCCCCACCAGTAAAATCCGAGTGATCCAACACTGCATTAACTGCAGTAATCTCCGTTAATATTATTTTATTTTTAATTTACAATACAAAGAATTACTTCACTTTTATTATTTTGCTTCAGTTTGCTTATCTTGAATACTATTAAAAACGAAATGCTCTGGATGTTGGTTGACTATTTGTATTTTTTAGTTTGTGAAATGTTATTTCAAGTCCTTAGCCCTTTCATGTTATAGGGTGTCTGGGATTAATAAAAGTAGTAAAAAATGTAGCAGAAGAATGCTTCACAGAATTGAGACTATCCTTTTTAAAATGAGGGTTAATTCATGAATTTTTAAAAAAGGTTTATGGGCAATATTTTTCAAGATTTTACTTTTACTTAGAAAAAGGCAATATCTGAGATGATCATGAGACTTATTTTATGATTTCCGAGTCACTCTTGGGCTGCATTTGGGTGGCATGGTCGAGAATTATAGATATTCCATATCTAAAATGCATTCCAATACCTACTTCAGGATTTTAAACAGATATTCTTGTTGACTAAGACCTTTCTGGGGTTCTGAAGTTTGTTCATTCATTCATTTACTTTGGAAACTACTCAATTATGAAATAAAAAATAATGCTTCTTAGTATTGCATTTTTGAAAACAAAATATATGTCCACTGCATATATGGTAATTAGCAATGTCTTTAAAACAAAGGATATACTGCTTTGCCTGCTTACTTTCTTTGTGGTACTTGGAGGTTGAACCCAGGACCCCATACATGCTTTGCGAGTGCACGACCCCTGGGCCTCACTTCTAACCCATTTTAAATTTTTTATCTTGAGAAAAGTTCTCACTAATTTACACAGGCTGCCTCTGGACTTGAACTCATGCTCTTCCTGCCTCTGCCTTATGAAGTGTTGGGATTACAGGCCTGTGCCACAGTGTTCAGCTCTGCTTATGTACTTTTTGTAAAAGTTCCTCTACTTGGCAATTACTACGTCACATCACTACCAGCTTTTTTCCCTCTCACTTTCTAGAACACCACAAATACTATTGATTGGTTCTCTTCTCTTCACTATACCTAACCAGGAAAGACTGAAGTGTTCATTCTGCATACGGTTGAGGTTAGGGATAAAGAGGGGCACTGCATGGATCCTTCTCTGAGTCTCTGTTTCCTCATCGTTACTTAGAGAGATGCTGAAATGAGATCCCAGGCTTCATAACAGACTCAATGTGGTCACTGGGGCAGCCATAGCTCTTGGACCTCTTCATTGTTCTGTCCTGTTACTGTGACGATGCCAATTTTAACAGCAACAAAAATGCTAAGTATCTTCACAAACAAACTCAAAAAATTGTACTCCTTTAGACATGCATCCTCTAACTAAATAGCCTCTGCACCAGAAAGCATGTATAATGTTCTATGGAAATTACATTCTACCTTAGTAATGATCAAAATAAATGGCATATAAATTAGTTACATAGCCCATCAATTTTATAAATTTCCTTTATATTAAATCTTCTCATTTTCCAAGACTTTTGACTTTGTATTATAGCAAATTTTATGATCTTTCAGATAAAATTCAGTTATTAGACTTATTTGCCTTAAATATGGGATGCTTTCATACAACGCCAAATTGCAGCTAAATAGACTTTTAAACTACAGTATTTCATTTTTAGAAGAAAAAACCCACAATGTAATAACTAGACAATTTTGTTGAATCTTCTGTTTTGATGTTATTTCTGCTCTGAAATGATCACTTGTCTTCATTTTGCCAAGTTTACTGCCCCAAAAGGATACAAAAAAAAAAAAAAAACCACACCACGGATCGCTACCTGCAACCAATGTTCGAGTAGATTTAATATTTCCAGTAAGACAGCTTCAACACTAGTTTTGGGTTGTTACTTTAAGGAAAAGCATCCTTTCATTTTGCCTGTCCTTTCTTAAAGCTGAGCCAAGCAGCTGAATCAGACAACCTGTAGTCTATTACTAACAAACAAACCAGAAATTCATACCTGAGACCAATGATCCATACACTTGACCATTAATAACCTATGGAATGCCCTTGGTTACATCTTATGTCATATCAGTGCTCTGAAAAGAAGAAAGTAATTATAGGCTACAGGCATTTTTGCAAGGGAAAATGTGCTTGGACGGCAAAAGCCTGTGTTAACTAGGGAAGTCTCAGCCAATGGAAGATATTCAGAGAAAGAAAAGACATTGGTTTCTTGGATGATTTAAATGCTAGCCTAGAAATACAGAGGAGTATGAGGTCACTTAAGAACTTTTGTAGCCTCTCAATTTCATGTAGCACCAGGTACTGGTGGTGAGTAGCAGCAGGTACCTTTATTTCCTAGAAGCTAGAAACATGGAAAACAAGTAAAAAAGTGATATATTTCAGATGACTCTATTGAGGAAATTGTTAGGTGCTTAAAATGCTAAATCTCAGTATATTCTCTGTAAGCAAAGATCAACCTGGCTGATTGGACATGGCCACATATCTTTATTTCTTTTAAATTCCACATCAAGATTTATACACAGGGAAACCACTGTCTTGAAAGGGATGCAACCTGCATTTTTTATGTAATTTGATTCTGTGTGTGTGATATTCCCACATTAAAAAATATCATTTTTTCATAATATTTTTACTATCCTGATAATGGAACAGTGGCCCCAGGCAGCGGATTCTTTAGATCACCTCATTTTAGGCATTCTGCATTTTCAAGCTAATCCACTTATAGGATCCTATGTGTTTAGTAACAATCATTATAAAATTAAATTTGGAAAAAATTGAAATGTTGACAATCCAGGGCGCTCCCTGGACAAAGTTGAAGAGTGCTTTTCAATTACTCCACCTAGTAGAAGGAGTTACAGGAACTTAGAAGAGAAGCTGTGAGTCTGTTGCTTTAGTTAAAGTTTGAAGAGTTCTACTTCTTATTGGGATTTCTAGTTGTAGTAGTGCAGGACCTTAAGATAAAACCCGAGTCACCAAAATTCAGTCCACCATATCTGGATAACACCTAACCAGAAAACTTGGGTTTTAAAGCAGACAGACCTGGATTTAAGTTCAACATCTGCTGTGATATCAAACCTTATCACTTACAGTATCATTTCCCTGTTGTGTAGAATGGGAATAACACCCTGTAATAACCTTTAGGGGCTGGGATTTAGCTCAGTTGGTAGAACGCCACCCTGCAGTCTCTGAGGTCCCAGGTTTGATTCCCAGTGCCACAAAAGTGTGAGAAGGACATGGCAGTCCACTCTTGAAGCAATCTAAAACAATCAGCCATTGAAAACCCTATGAGGGTCACTATGAGTTGGACACAACTCAATGGCACCTAACAACAATAATAATAACCTTCAAGTAATCTTATGAAAACCAATTCAAGATAAAAAATGTAAAGTTATAGAAAAATGCCTAATATGTAAGAGGACTTCAACCAATACTACTTGAATATACAAGTGCAAGAATAGCTCTTGGAGATAACTGTCATAATTCTCATTTAACAGATGAGGAAACAAGCTCAGAGATGTTAAGTGAATTGCCCAAGGTCATACAGTGGCCCAGGCCATTAACCAAGAGTTATCCTTGATTTTCCTTTTTCCTGCATTTCTGCCTCTGACCACTATCAAATCCATTAGCAAATTGGACCCTAAAATTTGATCTCAAATCCTGCCATTTGTCACCATCTCTGCTACAACCATCCTGGTCTAAAATCTTAAACTTTATCTCTTATCTGGCCTATTTCAATACTCTCTTAATTGGTCAGAATTAAGCAAAGAAATCATCATTAAATAAACTATAGCATTTACTAAGAAATTTATATGTATACAGCAATGGCAATAATGCACAGACCTTATTGCAGTACGGAAGTAATAAGAACTTCCATCCTCCACCAAGATTGGTGAAGCCCTGAGTTACTCAGTATGTGACGTATGTTGATCCTAAACTTGGACAGTTTGTTTCCCTTTCTTGTACAGGTGGCTGGGTTGGCCCTGAGCCAGTTCTCCATTCTTTACTGACTCCCATTGGGCTAGTCACCTCCCTGAATCTGCATGTATTTAATGGTAAGTAAACCATGCCCTACATCCTTACATTCATAACCAAAAATGTGGATGAGAAGCACAGATCATATTAGCAGGCAAGTTCAGGGATTTCTGCTCTGTTCCTCCTTTGGCCTTTTGTGATTGTAGATTGAGTCATTGTTTATCAATAACTCCAATATGCACTGCCAGGCATCGAGGGAGAAGGTAAAGACCACATTGGCTTCTTATTAAAATCTCTGGCAAAAGACTGGTGGCAGAGAGTTCCCAACTAATGGCTAAAATGAGAAGAAATCATCCATACTATTCTCAAGTGGGCAGAAGGTTGGCTAATTTCCTCTTTGCTAAATGGGGTCTTGACGGTGTCAATGCTTTGTGGAAAGGCCTTCCTTTGATTGTGCCTCCAGTGAGAAATTCATCACTAGTTAGGAGTGAATAGATATTCTGGATAACACACAAACACACACACATATTATATTTATATATATTATGACATAAGGGGTTTATAGTATGACATTTCTTATTCTACCCATCTATTACCCATTTCTTCCCTCTTCCCCCTCTTCCCTTTCCACATCCTTAGCAGTCCCCCTATTACTTCCACGCCCTTTGTTTTGCCCTAGATTCTGCATGTGAGAGAAAACATGTAATATTTAAGTGTGTGAAACTAGCTTATTTCATTTAACATGATCTCCAATTCCACCATTTTCCTACAAACAACAAAATTCCATTCTTTTGGTTAGTTAAAAGTTAAAAACCCAGCTGGGTGTGGTGTCTCACGCCTGTAATCCCAGCGGCTTGGGAGGCGGAGACAGGAGGATTGCAAGTTCGAGACCAGAGGAAGTCTGCGTAACTTAGCGAGACCCTGTATCAGAAAGTAAGGAAAAAAAATAAAAGGGCTGGGCGTGCAGATCAGTGGTCCAGAACTTGCAAAGCATGCAGGCGTGAGGCCCCGGGGATCAACCCCCAGTACCACACACACACAAAAATAAGAAATGTTAAAAACAAAAATATATTTAACTGACCTCCCTTTCCACTTAAATGACTAATTTTTTGTTGGTTTCTCTTTTTTGTTTTGATTCATTGTGTTCTTTTTTAATATCAAAATGCATGAGCTTTATGTGTAAGGTAGTATAGAAACTGGGCTGGGATTTAGCTCAGTTGGTAGAGCGCTGTGCTGCAGTCTCTGAGGACCAGGGTTCAACTCCCAGCACCACAAAAATGGGAGAAGGACCTGGCAATCCACTCCCAAGGCAATCCCGAAACAGTCAGCCATTGAAAATCCTATGAGGGTTGCTATGAGTCAGATACTGACTCGACGGCACCTAACAACAACAAGTACAGAAAATAGACAAGCAGAAAGTGAAGTAAATAAGTACATCAATTTTCGATGGGAATAATGCTTAGAAAGAAAGTAAGGCAGGCTGAGGAGTCAATGACTGGGTGTAGATGTGATGTTATTTTAGATAAGGTGGTCAAAGAAGGTTTCTTGGGGAGACAAAATTTGATCTGAAATCTGAATGAGACAAAGGATAAATTTCATGAGTTCTGGCAGGAGCACCTTCTGAGTTGAGGCATGGCATGTGTAAAAGCTCTGAGACAGCAAAGAGTTTTGGCTGTGTAAAGACCTGCAGTTAGACTGGTGTAATTAAAACAGTGACCAAGGGAAAGAGAAGTAAGAGATTAAATTAGAGGCAGTGACCAAGGGAAAGAGAAGTAAGAGATTAAATTAGAGGCACAGACAGATGAGATAATATAGAATCCAGAAGGTTCTGGCAAGGGGGTTGGGCCTGATTTTAGGTGCAGTGGGAGCCATTGTTGAGTGTTAAACAGGGAACTGGCAGGGCATGATTTATAGTTTTGAAATAACATCCTATCTTCTGTGTTAAGAAGAGCATGTGTAAGAGTTGAAGCTGCTAGACCCATTAAGAGCTGTTGAAATAAGCCAGATGAGAGATAAAGGGTCAGACTTAGATCAGGGTGGTTGTACAAGAAATGGTGAAAAATGGCAGAATTCGAGAACAAATTTTAGGGTACAACTTGCTAATGGCTTAGATATTGATAGGAGACAGGATTGAAGGAGAAAAAGAAATTACAGATAACTGTTGGCTAATGTCCTGGGAAATGATATGACCTTGGAAAAGTAACTTAATGTCTCTGAACTTGTTTTCTCCACTGAAAAATGAGAATTTGTTCGCTAATTCTAACCAAGACCTGAATTCACTCCCCAGATTTCCATATATGACATTGACTGGAGACTGAGTAGAAGATTTTGAGATGGACTACCCTTCATTTCTTGCTACATATGTCCTACCTAAAGGTCACAGGAGCTGGAAACTCCTGTACTTAGATTGTAAGGAAGGAATTGGAGCTCTTGTGTCAGGCAAAATTTTTTGATATGTAGCTTGATATATACCCAAACATGCTGGAAAACTGTCACAGAGAGTTTTCTTATCAATAAGAGTGTTATCCCTGATCTAAAAGGAAAAAATGGCATGGAATAGTTATTTCTGAATCTTATGCTGCTTGACTTTACCTAAACATCAATTCTGCAAAGTTAAATAAAAAGTTGGTGCCCATCTAATTCATTTGGAGCTCTGAGATTTCCAATTCAGTCACGTATAATGAGGAAAGAAACTAATAGTAGGTCAGACTCTGCTGTGTTGGCAAGAGAGCCTCACAGTCCCAGATTTCACTCACAGTGTAAGATTTACACTGCTCAGCAGCCATTGCAATGCACCTCTTTTTGCATTTCTACTTAAACTAGAGCTTGGATAAATGCTCTGATGTCACTGCTCAAAATAAAGACTGCCGCAAGACCCAACTGCGAAGATTGGTTTAACATTCTGTGCACACACCCCTACAATGCCAGCACATTTCTAAAGTTATTTTATAGCACAACCTTTTGCTGAAAGAGAATAGTCAGTTCTTTCACACCAACTGGCTGTCTTTGCAGTATTTCCTTTGTGGCCACTAATTTGCACATGACAAGTTTAGTGCACTATGTCTTACTTCTCACGTCATTCTACTCATCTGTTCCAAGGATGTCTGTATTTCTAGTAGACAATGCTTTTCTTCTATAAGAGAATATTTTTACCCTCTTCCAGTGAAACCATGGCTGGCTTTGTGACGAAGGACAGCAATTAACTTTTCATTAATCTACACTTAAGGCACTATAATACACAGTCATAAAAATATCTATTTGCTTTGGACTCCTATACTATGCTGGGAGCCAGAGCTATCTACAATGCAGCCCAGTGCAAAATGAAAATATGGGACCTGTTCAAAATTAAGAATTTCAAGGTAGTGACAACAGAGCATTAAATCAAATGCCTGGTGCTTCTGATGGCAGAGATCACATGCCCAAAAGGTAGACTTTCTGAGAACTACTTTATTTTTCTTATTGCCCCTTGAAGAAGCAATAATTATTTCTATTCTTCAAGAATGGAAACTAACACTCAGAGAAGTAAAGAAAAACAAAAGTTGCACAGCTAGGGCATGGTAGAACTGGGTCTATCTGACTAAAAATCCTATCTTTCCTCTACTCTAGAAGTTGGCAGTAACACTGAGGCCAAATCTGACCTACACATTAAAAACATGTTTTTACAAGGCATAGGATATAGCACAGTGATCGAGTGCTTGTCTAGCACGTTTGATGCCCTGGGATCCAGCCGCAGCAACCCCCAACAAAAGTCAATAAAACTTTAAAAAGAAATGCATCATAGTAAAACAAAATGGTTTTGTATTTTAATTGGCTGAAAAGCAACCCCCCAAATGATACTTCATGACGCTTAAAAATTACATAAAATTTAAATTGCAATGTCCATAAATAAAGTTTTATTGGAACACAACCATGCCTGTTCATTATTTCTTGTCTATAACTGCTTTTGTATTGTAACAGCAAAGTTGAGTAGTTAGTTATGACTGAGATGACATGGACTATAATGGCTAAAGTATTTACCTTTTACAGAAAATTTCCCTATGTCATGCGGCCAGTCAGCACATATTCATTTAAAAGAAAAAGAAAATGTTTGAACAAATATTTAATTGGTTATTTCCTTATCTTTAGCATAAAGTTTCCTAGCACTGTACATTTGGTACCACACTGGATGGCTTATGAGAAGACATATGTATTGTTTCAATGTTTTAGAGGCTAGAAGTCTGAAATCAAGTGGTTGGTAGGGTTGATTCTTTCTAAGGATTCTAAGGGAGCTTCAGTTCCTTGCCTTTCTCCTAGCTTCTGATGGTTGGATTGTAATCTTTAGCATTCTTTGGCTTGTGCAGCATCACTGTTATTTTGGACTTCATATTCATATGATGCTCTCTCTCTCTCTCTCTTTGTGTGCTTCTGTGCCAATGTACAATTTTCCCTTTTGATAATTGTACAAGTAATATCTGATTAGGATAACCTCATCTTAATTAGTTGTTGTGTTGTTAAGCATCGTCAAGTTGAGTCTGACTCATAGTGACTCTATGTACAATAGAACTTAACACTACCTAACACTGTACCATACACACAATCTTTTATGTTTGAGCCTATTGTTTTACAAACTATGTTTCTTCTCATTTTGAGTCAGATCACATCAGCAAATGGAGGTCCCAAGGGCTCTACACCATTCTCATCATTAAGGTCAACTTCTGCGTTGAGGAGGCAACTCTTTCCCAGTTGTTTCTTGAATGCCTTCCAGCCTGGGGAACTCATTTTCTGGCACAATATTTGACAGTGCTCCTCTGCTATTGAGAGGGTTTACAATGACTAATTACTTCAGGAGTGGACTACTAGGTCCTTGTCCCTATTCTGTCTTAGTCTGGAAACTCAGATGAAACCTGTCTATTATGGGGGGCCCTGCTAGTATCTGCAATAGCTTTCAGCATCACAGCAACACACAAGCCCCCAAAGCATGACAAACTGACAGACACGTGGAGGCATCTTAACTAGACCATCTGCAGAGAGATTATTTCCTAATATACTAACATTCACAGGTACTGGAGTTTAGGACATCAACATATTTCAACATATTTTTGAGGGGGCAGAAATAAACCCATACTTAGTAAAGTAAATAAAGAATAAGCAAACAAATAAGTGAGCAAACAACCTGCAATCATATTTCTCAGTCTGTTTTCCCAATCCCTTGCCAGACTATAAATCATGCAGAAAGTATTTATAGTACTTATCTAAATCAATGTTCTCAGTCTTTCAACCTTCATCTTACCTAATTCCTCAGATCCTAGGAGCAACTTTAAGATGTAGTAGACTCTGCCTCCAAATGTCTTTGTCCTTGTATTTATAACTCTAGACCAAGCAATGTCGAAGAGGATTATGACCTTACCTACATTCAGAACATTAACATATATGCCATGATGGGGGTCCTTGTTTCATTCTTTCTCTATCCACTTAAATCCTGTTTTTATCCTAAATATGATTATTTGTATTTTGGTGATGTTGATGTTGTTGTTAGGTGCCGTCGAGTCGGTATCCCACTCATAGCGACCCTCATAGGGTTTTCAATGGGTGACTGTTTCGGGATTGCCTTGGGAGTGGGTTGCCAGGCCCTTCTCCCATTTTTGTGGTGCTGGGAATTGAACTTGGGACCTCAGAGACTGCAGCGCAGTGCTCTTACCCACTGAGCTAAATCCCAGTAGTGGCGATAGATGCCATATATTTGATAATACAATAATACTTTATTGGAAATCCAAGGCTATCACACTGTTCCCTTTATACTTGATTCTTCAGCAGGACCTTTTGCAACTGCAAAGCGTCACAGTGTGCTCTCCATTCCTGGCACAGTATTGCACACTGCATCATTCCCACTACTGTTGGACACTTACCTAGCACTTAATTACTTAGCAACCACTTTCATCTTCAAAGCACTGCCTCTTGATTAATTAATCTTCATAATTTTCTATGAAACAAGTGTGCTATCCTTGTTATATGTTAAGGAAAAGTTAAGTAACATGAGGAAATCCCTTGCAGAGCATTGTCGATCCTTCCTGGTGAGTTGGGAACTGGTGCAGGTGTTCTGAGTTTTAAGAAAGCAAGTAGGCGCTGGGAGCGGTGGCGCACACCTGTAATCCCAGTGGCTTGGGAGGCGGAGGCAGGAGGATCGCAAGTTTGAG
>VMDO01021554.1:0-35204 GCA_007922755.1 Pedetes capensis | reverse complement strand
TCGGAAGCTAAGCAGGGTCGGGCCTGGTTAGTACCTGGATGGGAGACCACCTGGGAACACCAGAAGCTGTAGGCTTGGGAGAAGGACCTGGCAACCCCCTCCCAAAAATCAATCTGCCATTGAAAACCCTATGAACAGCAGAGAAGCACTGACAATCGTGTTTCCCCTGTTGTACAGAGGGTCGCTATGAGTCGGATACTGACTCGACGGCACCTAACAACAACAACAACAACAACAACAATATTTATCAATGTTTTCTTTTATATGTTCTGGATTTTTTGCCAAACTTAGGTCTTCTCCATTCTTATAGATAAAAATTTCTATACTTGTGGTAATATAGATGCTCTTTGATTTATGATATTATTATATCTAGATAAATTCATGCTAAGTTGAAGATATCATATGTCAAAAATGCATTTAATGCTTGTAATAGCCATAGCACCTGGGCATCTGATCCTATCTGATCTCAGAAGCAAAACAGGGTTAGTTTGGTTAGTCCTTGGATGGGAGACCGCCTGAGAATACCAGGTGCTGCAGGCTAGGGAGAAGGATCTGGCAATCCACTTCTGAAACAATCTGCCATTGAAAACCCTATGAATAGCAGAGAAGCACTAACATAATGCCAGGCAGGGCACAGTGTTGGAGAATGTTTCGTTCTGTTGTATATAGGGACACTATGAGTCAGATCTGACTCTACAGCATCTAAAAAGAACAACAACAACAACAACAACAATGTACTAAGCACAACAACAACAACAACGACAGTGTACTAAGCACCATAGCTTAGGAGCATAATAAACTGTAGAGTATCAATTATTACCCCTATAGTTCCGTGGCAGACTGGGAGCTGTGCCTTGCTGCCAATGTCCGGCATCACAAGAGAGTATTGTACCATTTATCATAACTAACCCAAGGAAAGATCCAAATTCAAAATTTGTTGTATTTCTTAAATGAATGCATATCATTTTCACATCATTATGAAAAAAAAGACTGAAAATTAAACCACTGGAAGTTAGAGATCTTCTGTATTTGCAATAGTACTGTCCTATCCATGGAGAGATTTCAGATCCCCCAGTGGATGCTTGAAACCACATCAAGCCCTACATAATGTTTTTTCCCTATGTATACATATTTATTATAAAGTTTGATATATAAATAAGGCATAGTAAGAGATTAAGAACAATAAGAAGAAGATAGAATAATTTTAACAACATGCAGTAATGAAAGCTGAATGTGGTCATTCTCTCAAATACCTCATTGTACTTATTCTGAGTGTCATGTGAGATGAAACAATGCCTGTATGATGAGATGGGTGAGGTGAGTGACATACACATTGTATTACAGCATTAGGCTATTATGTAAATGTTGCTTGAACACAAGCATACCATGATAGTTGATCTAATAAATGAGATAGCTACAAAGGGTCTAATAGATGGCTAGTATTCAAAGTAGGTATGTTGGACAAAGGAGTGACTTCGCTATGCTACTCAAAATGGTGTGCTAGATTCAATATTTATGGATTGTTTATTTGTAGGGTTTTCTATTCAATATTCTAGGACTGCAGTTGACAGTGGGTAACTGAAACTACAGGAAGCAAAACTTAAGATAAGTGGGGTGATTACTATATGGCTTTGATCTATCTGGAATCTGAAGGATGGACTGCATACTTTTAATCAGATCTGGCACTTATTACACTATATTGTAAGGGGCTGTTCACCACTTTCATTTCTGCCCCCTATGTATCTGTCATGTAATTGATTGTCAGGGTTAGCTGTATGCTTGTTGAATAAGTCTAACATTGAATCATTTACTTACTTTATAGACATGGTTATTTTCAAAGTTAATATTTGCCTCATTTCCTAAAACATCCCACCCTTGTTTCTCAGCCTATGAAGGCTCTAGGTATTCAGAAATGCATGAATTGTTGCTCCAAATTTGAAAAAATACACTTTAATATTTTTAAAATTTGGAGTCCAGAACTCAGTAGGAAGGCAGTCTGATGTACCAGAGCATTCTTATAAAATAATTTTATCTGTGAGGAAGTCAAAGGCTTGGGCTCCAAGGTTAATTTTATAGTACAAGTATAGTGTTTATGGAAAAAGGAAGAAGTATTTTTCATGATTTCTTTTGGACCTGTGGCTCGAGTCAGGCATGTGTTTCTTTTTCAAATAAGTAGTGTTTCCTTTCATCTCTTCTTTCTATATTAGTTACTTTTCTCCTAAGTGTCTAAAATGCAGGACTTGGTAGAAATTGGTCATTTTATTTTACAGTAAAGTCATTTAAGAGCAGCTTTGAAGCAAGGTTAGGCCTTTGTCCTTGTGGCTTCTTGTAGCCATTCCCAAGCACTGCATGTAGCACCTGGACATGCTTGGAATCAGGAAGGGCCTTGATGTAATTTAGGAGTAGTTAATTCGAATCAAAGCAAGCGGGAAGCAAGTAAATTTAACTTCAGTGATTATGATTCCATTTGATTAAATTTCTACTTTTGATTACATGTATCAGTGAGAACATGCTTTAAATACACCTGACTATTAAATATTGAAGGATATGAATAGGATGAACTGAGGACATATTGAAGAAATTCCACTATTCTTTAACTACATCTCCTATAGATTTACTGAAATACTTTTTTTTTTTTTTTTTGTGGTGCTAGGGGTTGAACCCAGGGCCTCGCGCCTGCATGCTCTGCAGGTGCTAGACCACTGAGCTGCACTCTCAGCCTTTTTTTTTTTTTTTTTTTTTAACATTTTGGAGACAGGGTCCCGCTAAGTTACCCAGACTGCCTGTGGTCTCGAACTTGGGATCCTCCTACCTCTGCCTCCCGAGCTGCTGGGATTATACCGTGCCTGGCTTGAAATACTTTTGAAACAAATGAAAACAATTAATTCTTTTACATATGGGACTTATTACTCTGTTAAGTAGGATACACAGCTGGTTACCATGGAAAGTCCTAAGTCTGTACTTTCTTGTTGTTGTTGTTAGGTGCCATCGAGTCGAGTCCGACTCACAGTGACCCTATGTACAGCAGATCGAAACACTTGCCAATTCTGTGCCAGGCAAACGATCTTATTTATGTTTAAGCCCATTGTTGCACACACTGTGTCAATCCATCTGGTGGAGGGTTTTCCTCTTTTGCATTGACCTGCCACTCTCCCAAACATGATGTCTTTCTCCAGGGACTGATCTCTCCTGACTACATGTCCGAAATATGTACTTTCTAGTAACACTTAAACCAGTTATAGCACTGTACCATAGGAGGAGAATTAGTAATGTCAATAATGTTCATACTTATTTTGTAAACATGAAGTTGGACAACCATCTTTTTTTTCTTTTAGATAACCATCTTTTTGATTGTATATTGTCCTATGCTCATAGTCTCTAGAAAAAAAGCTCTTGGTTGAATGGGCCAGAGATCTTTGTATTACACTTCTTAAATCTTTGTCTCATATTTGACAAAATTAAAAACAAATCTGCTGTTGGTATTTCTTATTTTACATACTACAGCAAGTTCAGATTAGAGATTAGGCAAATTAAGGGAATAATGGATAAACTCTATTGCATGGGTTGTTATATCTTTACTTAGATGTTGCCCCTCATGCTGGATCAAGAGTACTTCCCTATTTGACAGATGTTAGGAGCTGCCTTAATTCTTGCCATTTTCTGTGCACTTGTTAGTGCACAAGGAACTCCAAGCTCAAACAGACACTGGATCTTTTCATTTTAAAAACAAACTGGTGGCAAATGAGATTCTTCACTTGGTGATGTATAGGGGTGTTGGCTTGTTGTTGTTGTTGCTGTTAGGTGCTGTCCAGTCGGTATCCAACTCATAGCGATCCTCATAGGGTTTTCAGTGGCTGACTGTTTTGGGATTTCCTTGGGAGTGGATTGCCAGGTCCTTCTCCCATTTTTGCAGTACTGGGAATTGTTCTCGGGACCTCAGAGACTGCAGCGCAGCACTCTTACCAACTGAGCTAAATCCCAGCCCCAGGAGTGTTGGCAGATGTGATTAAACACGCTTCTTTGTATCTTAGGTTACCTGGGTTCCTCTAGCTCTTGGCTCATCCCCTCCTTAAGGTATGAGATTGGACTTTAACTTTTTAAGATGGGGGTCTGAGGATCCATACCATCAGTATTATTTCAGAAACAGAAATGCAGATTGTCCCCATTGTGGAGGGAGTGATTAAATTGGAATCTCTGGTGCAGGGCCACAGGACTATGCTTTAGATGATTCTTATATAAGCTAAAGTTTTAGAACCCTGTGTATAAAACCACAAAAATTATATAGTCTTGCAGTTTTGTAGGTTCATGCTTTGCAGAGCAGTCTGCCATCTGTCATCTCACCTGAGTGGGTCTCACCACTGGCCTCATCACAGGCAGGGACATTATTATTAATCCCGGATTTATCCAAGGAAATGTGAAAGCCAAAATAATTTGACAGTTCACAAAGCTTGTTGGTGATGGAATTAAGATTAGAAGTAGTGTCTTTCCACCAGGTAGGTTTGTTGCCTCATTTATATAATGATGATGTTTCTAATGTATTTCCTGAACCTGATTGAGGTTTTCCTCAGAAAAGGACAGCATTCTTCCTGACATCCATTCTCTTGCCATACTCCCCATTGTGATCAATGACAGGCCTCCTAGAGATAACCAGACATGTTAAGAAGTGGGATCAGCAGCACACAGCAAATGGCTCTTAATTAGCTCACTTGAGACTTAAACTTAGTTACCTCAACAATTCCTCTATATGTCTTGGACATCCTTGTAGTAAGAATAATGTACAACAAAGTCCTAATAATAGGCATCTAAAATACTAACTTTTGTTATTTTAGGAAATAGATTTATGGATAATTTTTTGAATGTTCTACTATGATGAAATATTTTTGAAAGGGAGAAAAGCTTTTAAAAGAATAGCTATGACACTTTAATTCAAAGAAAAAAGAGCTGGGTTTCTTTTCTAATTTTAGCCACTAATTTGCCAAACATTAGAATTAGAAGTTCATTGGAGGTCATCTCTGCAGAATTTAGATACCTGACTTGACAGGAGGGAAGTAACATAGGGAAGAAGTGACTTGAGCCAGACGCAGTTCAATGTTCTTGGTATTTCTGTGTTTTTCTCCATATTGCTAACATTTTTTTCCTATCCTTTCATAGTGCAGATGGAGAATTAGTCAGCACTCTTCAAATAGTAACTTCTTTTAACATGAAGCTTGCTATTAATAAGTGGCAAAATTTATCTGTCTTTTAAAAGCACATTTTAGATAACCTTGAAGATAAAATGGGGGTCTATGTCCTGTTTGGGCTGGAATTCAGCTCAGGTGGTAGAGCACTGCTCTGTAGTCTCTGAGGTCCGGGGTTTGATTCCCAGCACTGGAAAAATGGGAGAAGGACGTGGCAGTCCACTCTTGAGGTAATCCTGAAACAATCAGCCATTGAAAACACTATGAGTTAGACACGACTCAATAGCAGCTAGCAACAACAGTGTCCTGTTTGAAATGACAGTTACTAGGTTAGCTGAACTTATTAAGAAAATGCATATGTGAGGTAGGTAAAACTAAGGCAGGTAAAACTAAGATGATTTTAGTAAAATTGATGATCCTTTTCTTTTAATTTTTCATATAAATATAAACTCTTTGAGTCTAGTACTTTCTTCCCTTTAGAGCATAGTGGTAGGTAAATGAATGTTCTGTGGTTTTTACCTTTGTCTTGTCTGTGGGAAAATGAAGAACCCTTATATTAATGTCTCAGCAGATAAATAGTAGAATAGAACTGATTTTCTACCTTGTATATCTCTGCTTCGTGACCAAGTAAGGCAGCTTCTTGGCTGTAAAACTGGGTTTTCCAGCCAAATGACTAATTCAAGGTTCTCTGGATGTTAAACTTAAGATTCAGATGATCTTATCTCATCATAAATATTGAACATTTTTTCGCAGCTTTATGATGTAGTTTTATACCATAGATACTTCTTGCCTTGTGCAAATGACCACTCTGTAACAGCTGTTTTTTAGCCTTCTGCCTTTTTTTGTGGTGACCCTTAAAGATGGGGTACATGGGGATGGCTGCAGGTGGGAACTTACTAGAAGATCTGAGAGAATAAACAGCTTTTTACTTACATTTATAAGAAGGCTGTTATTAAAATCTGCCAGGTAACTAGATGTGTGTTTAAACAACACATTTTCTTTATCTTGGCAAATTGATTTTTCTCCATATAAAGTAGATTATTGCAATATTATTAAAGTTAGTTTTGAATGTATGTGCCTTTTAGCTTGTCACTCTGTTTCTTTGTTTCTCATGTTTAGGTTGATAAGGTTACCTTTTGGAGAGCCTAGTTTTGTGTGAAATATTTTTTATTTGGGGCTCTTAAGACCAGGAGATTATAATCTATAACACTTATTTCCTCACCCCTTATTATCTGTAACCAGGCCTCTTTCTCTCCCATTCTGCTGGAGTTTATTTTTCATTCCTTCATTCAACAAGTACTCATTTACTGCCTGTTGTATGCTGGATATTATGATAAATACTGGAATGCAGTCATAAATCAGGAACAGTGAGTTGACAGTTTAAGGGGGAGAGGTGGTACTGGAGGAAAAGACACTAGTTTGGGGGCTGGGTCATCCCCCTCCCCCACAGTTCAAATCCCTGGGGATTTGAACCCACAGCCTCTGGCATGATAGGCAAGTGCTTCTTCACTGAGCTGCACTCCTAGCAAGGGACAAGGTCTCAAAATAATTTTTGTTTTGAGTTAGGGTCTTGCTACATTGCCCAGGCTGCCTCTGATCTCAAACTCATGATCCTTCTGCCTCTACCTCCTGAGTGTGTGGGATTATAGGTATGCTTCATGGTGCCTGGCTAGGGGGCTGTTTTGACAGTGGCAATGGAGTGAAGCAGGTCCACTTGAGAGATAGTAAAGGGGTGAAAGGGCTGGGATTTAGCTCAGTTGGTAGAGCACTGCTCTGCAGTCTCTGAGGTCTCGAGTTTGATTCCCAGCCCCGCAAAATGAGAGAACGATGTGGCAACCCACTCCCAAGGCAATCCTGAAACAGTCAGCCATTGAAAACCCTATGAGGGTCACTATGAGTTGGACTCGACGGCACCTAACAACAACAACAAAGGGGTAGAAATAAGGGGACTTGGTGAGTGCTTGGATGTGAGGGAGAAGAGAAGGTGAAGGCTGATTGCTAGGCTAAGTAGTATGATTCTCTGATGTAGGGACATACCAGAGTAGTTTTGAGGAGGGATATGATGAGTTCTGTTTAGGTTTCATTAAGTTTGAAGTCTGAAGCTTAGGAGAGTGATCTTGCCAGGAGATAAGTTTTGTAGTTGTTGCAATGATAATGAAGGCATAGGGATAAATGAGCTTGCCTAGAGAGAATATGCCTGCAGCCATAGCCCTGTGGCATCCGATCCCGTCAGATCTCAGAAGCTAAGCAGGGTCGGGCCTGGTTAGCACTTGGATGGGAGACCGCCAGGGAACACCAGATACTGTAGGCTTGGGAGAAGGACCTGGCAACCCCCTCCCAAAAATCAATCTGCCATTGAAAACCCTATGAACAGCAGAGAAGCACTGACAATAGTGTTTCCCCTGTTGTACAGAGGGTCGCTATGAGTGGGATACCGACTCGACAGCACCTAACAACAACAACAACAACAGAGAGAATATGATGGAGAAGAATTTAAGGCACTTAAGGAACAGGCTGAGGAAGAGGTTCCTAAGAAAGACAAGACAGAGTTGGAAGGGAAGCAGGAGGTAGGGTTGTGGGGCCAGTGGAGGATAGTATTTGAAGAAGGATAGGGTGGCTAGTAGAAACACATGTAGCTATCTGACTGAAGACTGAAGGGGGTCAGATTGAGCAAAAAGCATTACCTGGGACTTTATTTAATTAATTTAGCACTATTTGGAAGCCTTACATACACTTTGCACATGCTCTGCCTCTGGACTGCATACCCAGCCCTTTTTGTTTATTTGTTTTTTTCTCTTTTTGAGTCAGGGTCTCACTAAGTTGTGCAGGTTGTCTGCGGCCTGTAACTCACGATCATCCTGGCTTTTCCTACTGAGTTGCTGGGATTACAGGTGTGGGCCACAGTACCATGCGATTATCTGGGACTTTATTTAGCAAGAGATGTGCCCCCCACCCCCACACTAGGGGTTGAACCCAGGGCCTCGTGCTTGCATGCTCTGCAAGTGCTGGACCACTGAGCTGCACCCTCAGCCCATTTTTTTTACTTTTTGAGACAGGGCCTTGCTAAGTTATGCAGACTGCCTCTGGTCTTGAATTTGTAATCCTCCTGTCTCTGCCTCCCAAACTGCTGGGATTACAGGCATGTGCCACCGTACCAGGTGACTAAACGATACCGGCTGTTTAGGGATGCCGGGGATTGAACCTGGAACCTCACACAAGAGATGTTTTTATAGAATATGAGGGTCAAAACCCATTTTCAGTGAAGGAAGTACAGGTACTACAGACAGTTCTGTTGGCACTGTTTCCAGCCTTGGTTTCCCTAGAACTGCAGTTCTGATATTTTCTGTTGTCTCTTCCTAAATTGTTTCCTTTTTTTTCCCCCTGTTGTTGTTAGGTGCTGTCGAGTTGGATCTGACTCATAGCGACCCTATGTAAAACAGAATCAGACACTACCTGACACTGTGCCATTCCTGGCACTATGTCAGTGCTTCTCTGCTGCTATTCATAGGGTTTTTAATGGCTGATTGTTTTCAAAATTAATGCCCCTACGAAGGGATATTCTCTAAAATTGTATCCTTCGTTCTCATCTCTGAGCTTCAGTTTCCTTGTTTATAAATGGGGATAAAAGCAGTATGGTTCTCATAATATTGTCATGAGGATTAAATGAAATAATCCAAATAAAGCACTAAACATAGTGTGTGTCATATCGTAAATAATTAGTAAAGAGTAGCTATCATTAGTGTGGTCCTCATTGTTCTTCTCCTTATTTATTATCATCATCATTGTCCTTGATCATCATTGTCGTCATCATCATCATCATCATCATCATCATCATCTCATTTCAGCCTTATTTTCTTAGGGATCTTCTACATTATGACAGTTTTAATAACCTGCCCCACACAGAAGAAATAACCCCAGGTTGGTATTTTTTCTACTTTACTACTTTAATCCTACATTATTCATGCTTTCACTCAGAAATTAAGTTGCCCACAAAGTGACTGTTTTCTTCATTCTGGACATTGGCTTGTGTTAGCAGGGAGATGTGGTTACAAAGAAGCATACAGAAGGGACTCTCCTCTCATCTCCTGGTCCAGGAGGCTGTGGTTCCACTGTGTTGTCATTTCTCGAAGTTTGCTGTAATAATCTGTTGGTTTGGAAGAAGTATAGGAGCACAGAGAAATGAAAGAATTGGCTCTTATTCTATGAATCTCTTTTGGTTATATTGACAAAAACCCAAATTCTACTAACTTAATCAAACAGGGATTTTTATTAGAAAAATACAGTGTATCTTACAGAATACAAGCAGGATTTTACAGCCAAGCTGTGGGAAGGACAGAGATGCACCTGGGCCTGGGAGCATCTGGAGTATCTTTCATTACCCTTTTTTCCCCTATAGATGTTGACTGTTAAAGGTACAGAAATATATTTATTGTAACTATTAGTGTTTTTTTTTTGGTATGGCTTCATATACATCTTTGTATATAATCCTCAAAATCACTTTGTGATTAGGAAATTGTCATTGAGGAACCTGAAATTTGGAGAAGTCCTATGATCTATTAAAAGCCCCAAGGCTATTTAGCAGAGATCTGGTATTCAAGTCTCTGTTTTTACTGCACATGCTGTATGCTGACACTTACATCCATTGCTATCCTGATTAGTATTTTCTTTTGTGATGCTGTATTGCATATTACTATGTATTGTTTTGTGACGCTAGAAAAATCCTGTAACAAGGATGTATATATGTAACTTTTTTTGAATGGTGGAAATTTCAGCTAATTGAAATTCAGCCCTCTAAGTCTCTTAGGCCTATTTTTATAAGAGGCCTATTCTAATTCATTTTAGCTTAAGAAATCATCAGGCAATTTAATGACCTTGCTTGCTCTATTGTCTTTTAGATCAGTGGTAAAAATCTTGATCCAAACTGGATTTAAGCACCTGAGCTAAAGGCAATATAACGTTTTATATCTTCTTTTATTTAATATTTTGGATGGAGATGGAAAATAATTTTAGTGGGGCTTTGTATGTTTAGTTCATCCTGAGTGTGTCTGCAACGAAAGACAAACACTTGTTTTCACAATCTTGTGTGGGTAGTCAGAGAGTGTACAGAAATATTAATGACACATTTCAGTTTATTTCTCTAACTTTAATCAGGCCAGACTAGAGCAGATTTGTGTCCTGTTTATGTGCGTGATTCCTAATCTCTTTATTCTTTGATGCATTATGGGAATATCTTATTTTTTCTCTTTCGGTTTTGAGGCATGTGCATCATGGTGAGGGATAGTGTGCCTTTGGAAAGCAGGAGATTGACTTGGATTTCCTTTTCCTTACTAGCCATTCACTACTCATCCCACTACTGAATTCACCTTCCATTGCTCCACTAAAACCCTTCTTGCTCAGGTCCCTGGGGACCTGTGAGTTATACATTTCTCTTTTTTCCTGACTTGGCCTCTGTGTAGCCCTGCACCCTGCTGATATTCTCTTCTCCTTTGTCTTCTAAAATTTTCTCCAGTTTCCTTCTTCCTCCACCTAGCGGTTTCCTAACCATTCTTTCATATTGCTCTTTCTGGGAGTATTGGCTCTGGCCCTCACTTTTTGACTCTGCGTACTATCTCTGAGTATTGCACCCTCTCAAATATGTACACTTTTAATATTTCCACTATCATTTTCTGTCCTGAGCTCCTGACTTGCAAATCCAAGTACCTAAGGTGGTAACACCTTAAACTTAATGTTCCTAGATCTAAACCCAACATCTAAATTTCGTCTTCACTTTAGTATACTTTTTTTTTCGCTCTCTGCTTGCTTCCCTTCCTCCCTTCCTCTCTTCCTCTCTCTCAGGAAAGCTAACTATAATCTTCAGAGTTGCTCAAGCCAGAAACCCAGACAAAGGAATCTGGAGCCCTCTTCTTTCTTTAATATTATATTGTTGCCTCAGCTTGTTGTATCTGTTTTCTCCTTTGACTCTTCTGTTGGCTCTAAGAGACCCTGTAGAACAGGTTCTCATTCTTCAGCTTTACAGATGGAGGCACTTGAAGTTGAGAGGAAAAAACCTTTTTTGTTCCCCCCTCTTCTTCCCCATAATTAAAGGCTTAAGAAGCATCAATCCTGGGAAAGAATGAAAATCTTTTATTTCTTACATGTTATTTATGTAAGAAGGAGAAACAAACAAAAACCAAATGATCCAAAAGAGAAAGTAAATGTCTACCCACTAGTAAGAATTCAAAGGAACAAACTTTCAGGATACTTCATCTTTTGAGATAGTAGTTTCCTTCCTCAACTGTTCTGTATATTTCCTCTTTAACCACAGTAGAGGTGTTGGATTCTTACTGTCCTTACTCAGTGCCATATAGCTGGTTGGTTTTTTTTTTTTTTTTTTTTTTTTTTTTTTTTTTTTTTTTTTAGCACTACATTAAGATATAACTCACATATTATACAGTTCACTTAGAAACCATCACCACTATGTTGTTGTTGTTGTTGTTAGGTGCCGTCGAGTTGGTATCCTACTCATAGCAACCCAGTGTACAACAGGGGAAACACTATTGTCAGTGCTTCTCTGCTGTTCATAGGGTTTTCAATGGCAGATTGATTTTTGGGAGGGGGTTCCCAGGTCCTTCTCCCAAGCCTGCAGCACCTGGTGTTCCCAGGCGGTCTCCCATCCAGGTACTAACCAGGCCCGGCCCTGCTTAGCTTCAGAGATCTGACGGGATCGGATTCCACAGGGCTACGGCTGCAGGCTCACCACTATGTAGTTCCAGAATATTTTTGTCTAGCCTCAAATCCCTTATACTTTGTCAGTCAATTCCCACCCACTGCAAGTAGTCATTAGTATATTATCTGTTTCTATAAATTTTTCTATTCTGGATATTTCATATAAATAAAATCATACAATATGAAGTCTTCTTTGATGTTTTTTACTTAGCAGAAAATATGTTCAAGATTTCTTACTCTTGTACAATATCGGAATTCCATTCCTTTTTATTGCCAGTAATATTCTATTGTATGAATAACTGTATTTGGTATATCCATTCGTCAGTGGCCAGGCATTTGAATTGTTTCCACCCTTTTTTTCTATTATGAATAATGCTGCTGTGAATATTCATATATAAGTTTTTGTGTATGCCTATGTTTTCATTTCTCTTGAGTGTGTACGTAAGCATGAAATTGCTGAGTCCATATGGTAACTCTATGTTTAATATTTGGTAAAACTGCCAGGCGTTTTCTGCAGTGGTGGTACCATTTTGTATTCCTGTTAGCATTGCATGAAAGTTCCAGTTTCTCTACTATCTCACCAACACCTTTTGTGTGTTTTTTGATTATAGCCATTCTTGTGGATCAAAATGCTATCTAGTAATTTTGATTTGCGCATTTCACTGCATTTCATTGATGTTGAGCATTTTTCTGTTGTGTATTGACCACTGATATATTTTTTGCCACAATATGTGTTCAAATCTTGTCCATTTTAAATTTAATTATCTTTTTATTTCAAGTTCTAAGTGCTTTAGATACTCTAGGTACAAGTTTTAACAGATCTGTGATTTGCAAGTCTTGTCTCCCATTTTGTGGATTTCTTTTTCATTTTCTTGATAGTATCATATAGAGTACAAAATTTGTAAATTTTGATGTTATAGCTGCAGAATTTATTATTATTATTGCATGTTTGTGTTTTGGTAAGGCAAAGGACTGCCTCCCTCCCTGTGAAGTGGGTGGGTGGCTCAAAGTAGGTAGAACTGCCAACAGAGTCTCTTCTTGTCTGCCTTTTCTCTTCCTAGCCACTTTTGTACCTCCCTCCTTTCTTCTCTGTGGCTATGATGGCCACACCATAGGAACAGGCTGGCCTTGTCCTTGAGCACTGTTCTATCATTTTATTGTTGTTGTTAGGTGCTGTTGAGTCAGGTCCAATTCATAGTGACCCTCAGAGGGTTTTCAATGGCTGATTGTTTCAGAATTCCTTTGAGAGTGGACTGCCAAGTCCTTCTCCCATTTTTGCAGTGCTGGAGATTGAACCTGGATCCTCAGAGAGTACAGTGTGGTGCTCTACCAACTTAGCTAAACCTCAGCCCCCATCATTTTATTAAGGATTGCTATTTGTGTGATGTTAATAGATACTATGAATCTCGTACCTTACTTCCCTGCCGAGTCTCTGGAGCACAGTTCCTGATTGCTGAGGGGCTTTTGTCCCTTATGGATAAGACATACAGCTATAGAGCTCAGAGAACTGGAGACATAAGTTGGCAGTAGCCCTTCGTATAAAACAATCACTTTGCTTCTAGTGTTTCTATTTAACTATGTCACAGCCCTGTTACTAGAACTTCAAGCCACTGGCACACTGGACTTCAGTGTCCTTTAGGCTTCTGAATATCATGGATCAATATGCTTTCAAAAAAGTGCCAAATATGACATATGGCCATTAAATTTTAATTTCATCAAGTAAGGACATTTGGCAACATAACTGCCGTCATGAGAGAATACTGAATTTTCATACCAAGAGATTACAAAAATATAAAATTAAATAAATTTACCTTTGTAAAAAGTCAATATATTGTTTTCATTTTATTTTACTACTCACCACTGGAGAACATATATGGTCTACAGATTGGTATTCAGGAAACATAGTCTTCTTTACTTAGCATAAATCTTAAGTAGAACCTTTATTTAACCTGATATTTGCTGTTTATGATGCTTGATACCAGTTTTATACTGATTATTTCTGTACACTGAATTAACTATTTCAGTTGTAATATTTATACATACCTTCCTGTATTTCATAACTGCTTCTGCTGAAATTTGAGTACTCCAGTAACACAGGTTAGAAAGGAAGGAAAAAAAAAAACTTTAGGCATATGTGGGTATAAATATGAACTGACATTTAAAAGATAAAGAAACTATCATTCAAAATGTAGAATGGCTTCTATATGATGTGTAATTTCTAGATTATGTATGTATATCCTAGACTGAGAGTACTGCATAAATTCTATTGATTCCATCTCATCCAAATTACAGTGTCAAATAGATATTAGGATTTTATCATAAGGTAGTTATGAGCTGTCATGTTGGCACATTAATTATAATAACTGGGCAGTAAAGAAGCCATAGGGAAAGATAATATGCTGTACATTTTGATGAGATTGTAGTTATAACTTCTTATTTATGGTAATAAAATCTTGTTAATTGCCAGTGCTGTCAAGCCTTTTTTCCTTTTCCTTTTTAACTTTCCAGGTTGGCTTATCTGTATATTCAGGGGCTGTGAACTGAGCATAATACAATAGAGCTAAAAGTGCAAGATTTTCTGTACTTGTTCGTGATATACACATTAAATTCATTCAGCAAATATTTACTAACCATTATTCTAAGTGCCCCTCAGTTTTCAGAGATATACAGTGCAGGGTGTACCTGGAAAGACCAGTTTTATACTAATTATTTCCAAACACTGCATGAACTATTTCAGTTGTTATGTGGATACACATCTCCCTGTATTTTGTGTACCTGTTTCTTCTGACATTTGAGTAGTTCTCAAATAACACAGATTAGAAAAAATATAATGGAGAAAGGAGGCAAAATATCTGTATTTAAATAAACGTGACTCACATTTGTTGTGCCCCATATGTAAGTCACATGTGATGAGTTCCTTAAAAGTAGGATAGAATACTATATCAGTTTAGAGGAGAAAATGATGATTCTAGGGCAAGGTGATCAGTGAGACAATAAAGCTCAGTGGTAGAAGAATTACTTTGTATTCATGACATAACCTCTGTGCTATCTTTAAATATACGTCTGTGTTCTAGAACGGTAGTGAGAGGTGGGTGGGTTAATGCACTGACATGGAGCCCGCTTTTGTTCTAGGCCTGGCTGCCTTACAACCTCCTTTTATGTCCTTGAGTATATAATATTGATGTAATAATATGTGTCCAGTATACCTCACTGTGATAAAGGAGATAATGCTGACCCCTAAGCTGCTCCCTATAGTGAAAGTCAGATTGCTTGGCAGGTGTGTATATTTTTTTCAGTTGCCTTAGGCCATGCATTTGAATTATAGTAAGCATAGCTTTCCATGACTAAAAGGATTAGTGTACTTACCAAAGTGCCCTATTTATTGTTAGGGAATAGCATATTTTGTGTAACATCTGAACTGTTGTCTGAAAACATTGCCTAAATTCCTTGGAGAAGCTGCCTGAATACAGAGTAGTAGTATTGTAATCATTAAAATATGTTAAA
This sequence comes from Pedetes capensis, assembly GCA_007922755.1. Lineage (NCBI taxonomy): Eukaryota > Metazoa > Chordata > Mammalia > Rodentia > Pedetidae > Pedetes > Pedetes capensis. Next base: position 19,818 of record VMDO01021554.1, on the reverse strand, counting down.
ATGTTTACTGAATTCCTCCTGCTGGCTTAGGGACTTGACAACTGACTTTTAAATTCTTAAATAATCTTAATTTTATAGCAGAGTAAGCTGAGGTAGGTTGTAAAAAGTTGCTTAGCTCATACAACTATTTGAAATCAAATCTGTTGAAATGTGGCATTGTACTATTTATGTCATAATGTGCTACTTCACTTGAGTTTGATGTTTTTCTTGCAGGCCTGTGTAAACCATTTATCTGTGTGCCTGTGTGTTATTGTTAGGTGCTGTCGAGTCAGATCTGACTCAAAGCAACCCTATGTACAATAGAACAAAACACTGCCCGACACTGTGCCATGCCTGGCACTATATCATTGCTTCTCTGCCATTTATAGAGTTTTCCATGGATGATTGTTCTGGGAGTTGGTTGCTGGGTCCTTCTCTTAAGCCTACAGAGCCTGGTATCCCCAGGCAGTCTTTCATCCAAGTACTAACCAGGCCCCTGGTTAGTTTCTGAGCTCTGATGAGATTGGATGCCAGGGTGGTAGGGCTACAGGTAGTGTGCATGTGTATATGTTACTTAATTATTTGTTTGTCTTGCCACAGGTTACTTCTAGAGCTATTGGAACTACTGTTTGACAAGTTTAATGCTGTGGCTACTGCACACTCTGTGGTCCTTGGATACTTGCAGGACTCCGTTGGGACTCCATTGATGCAACAGGAGGAGATCAAATTGTATGATATGGCAGATGTGTGGGTGAAGATCCAAGATGTGCTGCAGGTAAAGGCAGATAAATCAGCTACCTAAAATACTACCTTAAGAATCATAATGAGGGTGAGGAAATAATGCTTCCATTTAAAGGTGATGTCATTAACTTTTAATACACTTTATGTTTTTATTTTATTTTTTGGCCAGGCAAAAAATTAGAGCAGCTTTTCCAATATGTAGTAATCAAAGATGCACAGTATCTGGCTTTCTGTTCAAATATACTTTACTTCCCTGGAATTAGTCAAATATTAAAGTAGTATGTAACTTCAGAAACTGAGGCAGGAGGATCATGAATTTGAGGCTATCCTGGGCTACATAATGAGTTTGAGGCCATTTTGGGCTACGGTGTGGACTATCTCAGAAAACAAGACAAGGCAAAACAAAATAAAAGAAGATAATAAATATTAAAATATTCTTAAGCACTATTTTTTTTGTGTTTTATTTTTATTTGTTATTTTTATTTTGGTGCTAGGGATTGAACCCAGGGCCTTTCACTTTATCAGGCAGGCACACTACCATTGTGCCAAATTTCTACCTCCTTAAACACTATTTTGTAAACATAAACTTAATTTTATTTACTCTATCCTTACAGTAAGCTTTGGCATATATTGGGTTAAATGACAGGTTAAGAGCTTATTCTGAGAGATGAGACTAAATCTGTAAGGTAAAAATGTATTACTTTGATTGATTTGTTAAAGATCAAAGGAATGATATTAGTGTTTCATGTGACACTGTTGAGATGACATTTAGAAATTATATTTTCTCTCCATGTGCCAGTGAAACAAATTTGATTTGGTCAGATGAAAATTAGGAATACAATGAACAGTTAGCTGAAACAAGTTTGACCTAGCTAAACAGAAGTGACTTGGTTAGACAATACCTACTAATATGGAAAAAAAGATATATGTAGGGAATTGCAAAATGTGGCTATGTAGGAATGAGATTATTTGCATGGCAAATAGGACCCTTTGCAGTAAAACATAAATCATAAAAGTAAATTTTAGTCATTTTTGAGAATATAAGCATGCTCTTGGTGGATTGAATGATTCTTAGTTATTCATTAGACCTTTTTTGGTATAGTACATTTGCTTTATTGATGATTCTGTAAAAATAATATGGGTTAAAACTGTATATATGTGTGTGTGTGTGTGTGTGTGTGTGTGTGTGTGTGTGTGTGTGTGTGTGCGTGTGTGTGTGTATATATATGGTTACCAATATGTCAGTTACCATGTGCTGTAGTTCACGCTTGATGATGGTGATTATAATTTTTTTTACAGTGCTTGGGGATTGGACCCAGGGCCTCACACATGTTTTGCAAACACCCTACTACTGAGCTGCACCCCGGCCCTTTTTTTTTTTTTTTTTTTTAACTTTTTATCTTGAGATAGGATCTCACAAAGTTATGCAGGATGCCCCTGGCCTCCAACTCCCAATCCTCCTGCCTCCCCATTGCAAGTTGCTGGGATTACAGGTATGAGCCACCATGCCCAGCTGATGATTATTTGTGTTGAATTAAATATCTTTATGGTTTAGAGGCTGATTATTTAACATTTTGTGTCTTGGTTTGCTAATGTGCCACTTGGAGATAATGTGTGCCTTTCATTTTGCCTGTTTATTTTAAGGATAAAATAATATATATTTAAAGCTATTTCAGGAATAGTTAGACTTCTCATCTGTCCGTGATGAAGTTACCTTTTGCTGTGAGCAAGTATAAAACTGGAGGGACTCAGGTAGCACCGTCAGCAGGGAGAGCAGAGAACACATGAGATGAGCTCCATTTTCTTCCCTGCTCTCTTTTAGGGGCTGCTTTTCAAATGATGGTATAGAGGAGTGAAGTCAGACAGTAACAGACTCTCTTAGCAGAGAAAGCAGAGATCAGAGGTAAGGGCCATAGAGGCAGGTGATGTTTATGAGTTAGCATAGTGGAGAGAAGGAAATTGCGTGGAGAAGGAGCCCCTGGAAATCTAAATCAGAGTGCCATGGAGCCCTTGGTCAAATGTGAGGCTGTACATACCACAAAGCCTAGGAGAAAACAGGTACAGTGGGACTGTGAGGTGAATGGATATTCAAAAAGGAATTGTAAGATGCTTGGCAACATTGGAGTTCAGACCAGCCATTGTGGAGAGAGCATGCTGAATATCTTGTGCTTTCAGCTGTGACTTCAGAGAGATCATACCTTAGGAAGAGGATTGTTCTAGCTGTGTTGGAAAGGTTGTTGCAGATTTAACACAACAAAATCCCAGGGCAAATCCCTTTGGAGTCAGTCTGACCCACCTGTAAATTAACTATCTGACAGAACAAAACTTCCTCTTAAGCAAGATGACATAATTCTGATTCTCAGTAGTGAAGCATCCACGATATCTAGCATATAATTATTATGCTTGTGAAAAGTCAAGAAAATATGACTCATCAAATGCAAGGTAAAAAAGTTGACAAATATTAGTATCTGAAATAAAAACTTCTCCCAATGGATTTAGCTGCAAATTGCATAGTATAGAAGCGAAGATCAGTGAATTTGAAGTTAAATCGATCAAAACCATCCAAACCAAAGCACAGACAGAAGGTAGGTCAAAAAGTAAAATGAACAAATACATAATTTTCTCTGTGACAATAGCATACAATCTTAACAATTATATGGTTACAGGTACAGAAGAAGTGACAGATTAGGGTAGAAAAAATATTGAAGAAAAAACGGCCAAGAAAATTCCAAAGTTGTAAAATATAAATCCATAGATCTAAGAAGCTCAACAAATTCCAAGCAAGATTAGTACAAAGAAAATCAACATCTAAACACATCATTATCAGTTTGGTGAAAATTGAAGGAAAAATGTCTTAAAAATGGCTGGAAGAAAAGAAGGCAAGTGCCTATAGGGAACCAGTGATAAAAATTATCACTGACTTCTCAGCAGAAACTATGTAAGCCAGATATCAATAAGTATTGTCTTGAAAGCACTGAAGATCCCCAAAATTGTCATTCTAAAATTTTGAAAATATCTTTTGAAATGAAGATACAAAAGAGACATTTTCAAATGAACTGATGCTGAAAGAATTTGTCACCACTAGACCTGTACTTCAAGAAATGCTATAGAAAGTTTTTTAAGCTGAGGAAAGATGATAGCAGATGGCAAATCAGATCTATAAGAGAAAATAGAGTGAGCCAGAATGGTAAATATGTGGGCAAAAGTAAAATACTTTTTTTTATAATTGGAAATTTTTAATGTACAACTTAATGCGTTTCATTCTGACATGTATTTCACTGTGACATTTCCATATATGTATTTCATTGTACATTGCTCACATAACTTCCTCCTTAACCTTTCATGAGCCTCCTCCCCTATCCCCAACACTCCACCAATGATCTCCTTTCTAATTGTATGTCTTTTTGTGAGAATATTTATCTATATACGTGCATCCTGATTTTGATTTAAGTCCAAATTTTTTTCTGCAGTGATCTACCTTTTTAAATTCTCAGCAGTATTACATGAGTAATCTAGTCTGTTTACATTATTGCCAGCCTTCAGTATTATTGCTATTATTATTTTTTTATTTTAGCTATTCTTGTTTTTTTCCTTTCTGTTTTCCCTGTTTTTCCCACCATACTAATAAAAAAGTTGTGCTGTTTACATTGAGGTTGACCTCTCCCCCTTCCTCCCTCCTCCGTGACCCTCCTCCCCTTCCTGTCTTCTCCCATCCTTGCTTCCCTTTGCTAGATCCCTCCCTCCTTCCTTCCAGTCCTTAAACTGTCCCTTCTATGCTAAGTTTAATTGACTTTTCTCATTTCTTCTTAATTTTTTATTGGAATTAATCATTATATAATAATTTATACATAATTTATGTATAAAATTTATATGTAAAACAAAAGCAATAATGTATGTTGGTTTTATAATGTATTTGGAGGTAAAATGTATGATAGTAATTTCACACAAAAGATACAAGTATGGTAAACAAAACTGTATTATTGTAAGTTTTTCACACCATACATGAAGAGAAATAATGTTTGCAGTAAACTGTAAGTTAAGAATCCATAATTTAATCCCTGGATCACTTAAACAGTAGAATGGATGTATAGCTACAAAGCCAGTATTATTGTTGTTACCGTTGTTAGGTGCCGAGAGTTGGTATCTGACTGATAGTGACCTTACGGACAATAGGCAAAAACAGTATTGTTAATGCTTCTCTGCTATTCATAGGGTTTTCAATGGCTGATTATTTTTTGGGAATGGGTTGCTGGGTCCTTCTTCCAAGCCTATAGCACCTGGTGATGCCAGGTGGTCTCCCATCCAAGTACTAGCCAGGCCCCACCCTGCTTAGCTTCTGAGATCTGACGGGATCAGATACCACCGTGGTATGGCTACAGAGACAAAGCCAGTGGAGGGAATAAAATTGAACACAGAATAAATATTCAGTTCATCCAAAGGAAATCAGGAAAGGAAGAAAAAGAATAAAGAATAAAGAAAAGATAAAGAACAAAGCAAAGATAGGATGAATAGAATACAAATAGCAAGATGTTAGACTTATACCAACCAATTTTAAATACACGAAATATAAATGATTAAACACTCCACTTAAAAGACAGAAATCTCAGTGAATTAAAGATGAAAAACAAAACCATGGCCCAAATGTGCAGTCTTGAGATACATTTTATATTATTTTATTACTTTTTAATATCTAAATAATTTCAAACTTTTAGGAATTTGTAAGGATAAGAATAATACAAAGAGTATGCATTTCTCTCTTTATTGAGATTTACTTATTGTAAATAGGTTGATTCAGGTCCTATCTGCAAGTGCAATTCACATACAATTCTAATCCACACCTGATTTTGTAGCCCTCTAAAACTGTTTAAAACATGCAGATTAGATTTAAGAATATACTATAGATAGATTCAGAGTATAAGAATAGAAAGAGATCTACCGTGAAATAGTTATAAATATTTTAATGAACATGTCAGGCACTATTAGAATATATATTATTAAATGGGATTGTTTGAATCATAGTACTAATGACACATAAAATTTAGGTCGTAGAAAGTATGTTATGTATTGTATAATCCTCCTCTGGGAGGATTGTAAAATATTTTCTGAATAGGCTTATGATCTCATTCATGGATAACTTGGACTAATATTCTAAATTCGAACAACACTGAAATGTATTAGGATCTTATTTATAATACCATCATGAATAATTAAGTATGGGTATGAACAAAGTAAGATATCATGCATTCCTTTACTTCCTTTAACTTTGTCAAAAGTATATAATTCCTACACTTTTGAAAACAAACTTAATATCTCATTAAAAATGATTATAATAAACTGAATAACCTTAAATTCCTTAGACATCAATAGCTGAAATGTACAAATGATTAAAAATATGTATCTCTGGCTTATTGAATAAGTTACACCTTCATATATGTAGTTTAAAATGAGTGATTTGGTGAATCTGTCTTCATGTTAGGGAATGAGTTATTTTTTTATGTTAATAGTGTTAATGAGGTATAATTTATATACCATAAAGTCTACCCATGTAAAGTATAGATTTCCCTGGTGGCTTTTTTTGTATTTATAGAGTTGTATAACCATCACTAAAATATATAATGATGAAAAATTTTCATCACTCCATAAGGAAACCTTGTACCTATACCTATTAGCAGTCATTATTTACTATTCCCTTTACCCCTAGGCTACTGGATATTGTTGTTGTTGTTGTTAGGTGCCGTCAAGTTGGTATCCGACTCATAGTGACCTTCATAGGATTTTCAGTGGCTGGCTGTTTTGGGATTGCCCTGGGAGTGGATTGCCAGGTCCTCTTCCCATTTTTGCGGTTCTGGGATTGAACTTGGGAGCTCAGAGACTGCAGCGCAGCGCTCTACCAACTGAGCTAAATCCCAGCCCCACTGGATATTAATCTTTCTAAAAATGACTTATTTTTGTAATGGGTCCATGTTCTTTTTATTTTCTCTTCTATGGATCTGTGGAAATTTTATAGCTTTAGAGAAAGTTGACCAGATCTGTTTAAGATACTAAAGAGATATCAGTTGTGTGTTATATTTGTCAGGAACTCATTGTTGTTGTTAGGTGCTGTTGAGTCAGATCCAACTCGTAGTGACCCTATGTACAATAGAATGAAACAGTCCCCAACCCTGTGCCATCCGAGGCCCTATGTCAGTGTTTCTCTGCTATTCATAGGGTTTTCAAGGGCAGATTGCTTAAGGATTGTTTTGGGAGTGGGTTGCCAGGTCCTTCTGTTTTTATAGTGCTGGACATTGAACCCAGGGCCTCAGAGAGTGTAGAGTGGCACTCTGTCAACTGAGCTAAACCTCAGCCCCCTCAATGCATACGTCCAACAATGGCATAAGCTGTTTGACAGATAGTCTATAAACACTGAAACTGATCTAATAATACCAGGTGAGAGATCTAACATAGATGTAACATTTAATGTATTTTGTTTAATGAGATTGAGGTCAAGATATGACAATGTTTCTTGTCTTTTTGCTCTTAATCTTCTATCACATTTTCCCCACTCTTAGCTATTTCCTTTTCTTCCCTGGTCTTTTCCTTAAACGTATTTTGGCAGAATGACTTTTGTCATAACTTGACTTAATCTATTGTTTGTTTCTTAACTGTATTTTACTCATCTTTATTAACCCATAGATTTGAGAATAAAGTGTTTTTTCCCAGTCTGCATGCGCTTAAATTAAAAAAAAAAAAAAATTTCACTAGCCATAGAAACTTCAGCACAAGGTTGGATAAAAGTGTTGAAAGCAGAATCCTTGCTTTGTTCCTGATGTTAGAAGGAAAGCATTCGGTCTGAGAAGAATAAAGCATTTTTGAGTGAGAAGTTCATCTAAATATTTTAACTCATTATTAGTATATAATAAAAATTGTTACACAACTTTTAAGTTGCTTTTAGATTTCTGTTCTAATTCCTCAAAATTCTTTCAGGCTATACATACATCACAAAGCTGTATGTATAATGACTAATACACATATGAACTAGTGTTGCTAAATATAAGAACAGATGTTGGTGTATAATATAATCATTATGAGACATAATGATAGGACCAGTAAAGATTCTTGAGACTGATAATGAAGTGGATCCATAGGGGATTCATAGAGATAGGGAAAGTGAGGAATGACACTACAAAGAGGTTGGAAAGCTCATGAGATGATATTGGTAAATGGCACAAAAGGAATGAATGGATATGGAAAGGAATGAAGGAATAAAAAGAGAAAGAGCATATCTGCAACTGAATGTTTAGTCTGTAGACTAGTGGAAAAGCTTGAATAGGCAGCTTAGGGTACAGGTTATAGAAAGCCCTTAGTGTCCTCTAGGTGGGGTATGTGATTTCTCTTTAGACTAACAGTTTCTGAAGCTGGCTGCATATTAGATTTACCTAGGGATTGTCTCTTAGCTGCATCGCATACCTCCTCAATGAGATTCACTGTGCATAATGACTAGATTCTGTGTTGTTTGGTTCCTGAGGTGAGTCAAATATATTTGTTTAGTATCCTGTATTTGGGAATCATTGCTTTGGGCCAGTATGTTTCCTGGACCAGCAGCACCAATGTTACCTGGGAACATATTAAAATGCAAATTTTTATCCCCCTGTTTGACTTACTAAACCAGAAACTCTAAAAGGAGGGCCTCACAGTCTGATTTAACAAGCCCTTCAGGTGATTGTTAAGTATGCTGAAATTTGAGGATCTTTGTTTTAGGTAATATTGAACCATTGGGGATTTGGATTGGGGTATGATGATATGAAAGAAGATTAATATGGTAGCAGTGAAAAGAACCAAGGGAGAGGCTTGAGGGTAAGGTAGGTGAACTATTTTGGATGCTAACAGAAAGTCTGTGGCTTGTATTACTTGAGGTATTGTCTAATAGTGAAATAAACAAGACAGACTTTGATGGTAGAATGGTGAACGAATATAAAGAAGAGAAAAAAGGGTTTGTAAACTTTTGTAAGTTCTTTTCCAATAGGACAGATGATTTAGTGTTAAGTTATTGGCACCAAGTGTCTGCCAAGTACTGGAGAATGAAGATGGACAAACTATAGGGAGCTTACTGTGGTGACGTGAGGGAGAGCCTGCAATCAGGTATATGTTTCTATTAAATTACAGTCTTAGTGATCTTGTACAAGTAGCAACGGAGGAAAAGTCTGGCTAGGAAATTGATATTTGTTTACATGGAGAATTTAGGACAAAAGATTTTAGGGTTAAGTTTCCATACAGAACTGGAGTGTCCTTTTGGCTTCCTTGGGCTATATCAAATAAAGAGGAACTGCATTGGGCCACATATAAGTTACATAATATAGTTAGTGCATATACATAGTAAAGGAGATCATGAAGAAAATACATGCTCTATTACACTATGTTAAAATATTTTGTGGGGCTATATTACTGGATGTTCTGGGCCACATACAGCCAGTGGATTGTAGGTTGGACATACCTGATGTAGAATTTTATGCATGAGGCCAATTTAGTTTCCATATAATTGCTGGAGGAATGATCTTTAGGTTAAAAATTATCCCTGGAGAATGAAACAACTGAGAACAACAGATGCCTGCAGTTAAACTCGTAACAGCATGAATGAAAGTGATGAAATAATATGAATGGAGTTTTAAGTGTTTAGAGTTTGAATTTTAGTGTTTCCCTGAAAGAAAAATGTTTCCTTCTAAAAAACTGAGATGTTCCTTTGTATATTAAATCTTAGAGAAGGAAATAATTCTTGATCTTTTATAAAGACTTCAGCAATTTTTCTCCACTGGCACCTGGGCTGTCCCTGGCAGGCAGAAGCCATCCTTTAGCTGGAAGGCTCATTTGTCTCAGCATGTTTGTGTTTGGAGACAGACAGAGAGGAGACAGGCTGTAGCTGTCATAGTAACAAGGTGTCATAGTTTTCTCCCAGTGTCAGTCCTGTGACCACTTACCATTGCACTCCTTTTTCAGTTTTACACTCTTTTGAAACTGTGATAATAGAAATACATGTTTTTGCCCTTCTAAGCAGTAGCGGCACCTTCCAAAATGCCACCTACTTGGTGACATGCCTGTCATAGTGGTTGGCAGTGTATAAGACTGAGATACACTAAAAAAAAAAAACACAAAATATTCATTTCTTATTGAATTCTGCATGCGTAACAGGAAATAAGACCACTTTGACCAAATCCATCCTCCAGGCTTTATGATTCTGAGAAAAGAAGACAAAACTAATTTTTTATGTCCTATTTCAAAACAAAACTACCCACTTAGCCACTGTTGGCAGAAATGTGTAACCCCTAGATGTGCTCAGCAGTGCCTACAGATGGAGAGAGTAGGTTCTAAATCCCCTGTTTACAAGTAACAGTGACTCCCAGAACAAGACATTTTCTTTTTTAGTGCCTTGCTTTCTTTTTCCAGATAGTAACAGAGACAGAAAGCAAAATCATTTTACTTTTGTTAACTGCCACATTAATGTTTAAATAGTGATAAAATTAACCTTATGTCAAGAGAACTTGGGAGTTTGCTGTCAGGCAAGAAAATCCACAAGATTATTGGTACTTACCATGACCTAGAGAGGATTTTCAAGGAGACATACAATTTCTCTTTTCAATCCAGGTCTGGAACTAGGTTATTCTTAGTTTTATTTTTTTAAATATATTTCTTCCATTTAGTATTTTAATGGGATGAGGATTCCCTACCTTAAAGTAAAACTAGCTTTTGTTAGTATTCCAGTCCACACAATTTGTGAGAATATTCTTTCAGAAGTAGTATTTTTTTTTTCCATTTCTCAGCTTTTAAAACTTTTTGATGACCTCTTTTGGGTGGCATAGCAGAGCTGTCAGCCAGGCCATTGAGTCGCTACAAAGATACTTGTTCCTAGAATTTTTGTTTTTTCTTCCCACTGGATGAACTTGCCGCACAATGAGTAGAATTTGATTAACATTTGAATATCAAATTAAAAACCTTCCTTTAAAGTGGTTAGTTTCTATAGCTCTTTTGTTGTTTCATGTTTATGACTAATTTTTCAAGCAGGAATTGATGGGCAGCCAAGGAGATTGCTCTGGCTCCTACTACAGATGTGGCAAATGCCCAAGTCAAAGTGCTATGATATCTAATGCTCAGTGAAGCCTGACATGAATGTGGACAGTTTAATACACTGAGCCAAACTTTAGGAAATAGTAGCTTGGCAGGGAATACCATAGAATACATAGATATAATGGCAAGGCTGCTTTCTTTAAATTCCTAGAAACCCAAGATGAGTGTGCTTCGGTCTGATTACATCTTATTCTGACAGGTCTTCCTTCCAACCCTCCACATCCAAAGCATATCTCTATCTAGTTTTATCTGAAATTTTAGAGGGTGAATTGTTATAAACCAAGTGCCCCATTAGAGTCCTACTGGTACTTCTGCTTCAAGTGTGCTTACCACAATTTGGTGCACCTGGGCCTAAGCAAGAGGGTTACTTGAAGCCATTGGAATTGGTGGAGATTAATAGCAATAGGTGAAATAGTGTGATATAGAAGGTATGATTATATGATTTGAGTGAAATTAAAGCAATAGTATGACCTTCACTGACATTGCTAATGTCTACCAGAAAAGATTTAGAAGATTTTATATTTTTCTGAATTGGTAATCTTTAAAAAAAAAAGTGTATTTCCCTCCCTCCCTCCTTCCCTTCTTTCCTTCCTTCCTGTCTTTCTTCCTTCCTTCCTTCTCCTTGCAGTGCTGGGGATTGAACCCAGGTTCTTGTACATTCTAAGCAAATGCTCTACCACTAGCTGTAGCCCCAGCCCTGATGTGTTTTTCTTAAACTTACTCTGATTATGGAAGAAATGCACATATCTGAATTCTTGACATTTGTGATCGTTCTTTAGTATTGATTTTCTATTGTTGCAGATGAAATTATTCAGAAACTTTGTGGCTTAAGACAATCACCATTTAATTTCTCACAGTTTCGTGAGTGAGGAATTCATGAAGGTGGCCTTGCACAGTGCTTCTGCTTTACATGATGTCAGCTAGGATCATTCACTTGGTTCTTTGAGCTCCAGTGTGGATTTGGTTAGAAGGTACAAGAAGACTGTGTGTCTGGTACCTCCATGCTTCTCCATATGACCTTGCAACATGCTGCTCTGAGATAGTTGGACTCTTATTAAGGTAGTTGGTTTCTAGTAGGGGACATTCTAGAAGGTGAAGGCTGGATGTCTTTTGAAGCCCAGTCTTGAGCATTACATATTATCATGTCTGCTATCTTCTTTTGGTCAGAAGAACAGCTCAGATTTAAGTGAAGGAAAATAGAGTCCGTTCAGTGGAAAGAGCAAAGAATTTGCAGCTGTCTTTATTCCATGACAAAATTGTAGAGTTTGGGAGTTCGCTTTTATAGATCCCCCAGAGTTTAACATTGGCCTGAGGTTATTGTTGGGTCTTTGTCACATGATAAAGACGAACATTTTTGCTTGAATTTTAACTGAATTAGTTAGAGAATATTTAAATGATTAACAAGATCAGCACATTTTACAAGTTTGATCATATGAAAGACCATTCAAGATATATTTAGGAAAATAGAAGGCTTTCCTAAAATTGCTTTGTTCAAATGAAATTATGAAAATTCTTACAGTAATTATACACTTTGTTTATCTGTCACTTTAGACTGAGCCATTGAAATGATTTCTTACATCATATTAATCCTTTTCATCTTTCTCCTGTTACCATTTGTCCTATTGTCCCCTATTTTAGAGATGGAGGTTATGAGATAATGAAGTTTAAGTCAGTTTTTAGCACCAGAGAATCAACTGTAGAACTTACTGTGACCTTTCTTTTTAAAAATTTTAAATGACTGGTTTAAAAGTCTACTTTGGCTTATACTTTGGTGCCTTGACAGTTAATTTAAGAGAATTTGTGATACTCTTTTAGCTGATCATTTAGTTGAAATGATTTTAATGCTTGTTATTGGTACTGGATAGGGGTAAACCTAGGGCCTTGCTCATACTTTGCAAGCAATCTACTACTGAGCTTCACCCCAGCCCACGTTTTGTTTTTCAGTTTTTTATCTTGGGACAAAGTCTCACCAATTATGTAAGCTGCCCCTGGTCTCAAACTTTTGATCCTCTTGCCTTTGAAAGATAAGTCAGGGTTGCACATTTGAGAGAAGTGTCTGTGTTCCATGGCAGATAGCAAGTGATTATAGGATGCAGAAACTCCATGAGGATGGAAAAGGTCTTCAATATATGCATACTTTAAAAGATTTAGAAAAATTTAGAAAAATTACAGAACTGTGCTGTAACTCATCTGTACCTACAGATTTTGGTTAACTTTAGATTAGCAACCCAAAGACAGCAAACAGGTAGTTCCTATTTCGGACCTGAATAGTAGAGAATGTTGACAAATACATTCCTTCATACGAGACTTTTTTGGGATTGGGAACAATGACATCACAGTGTTAGTAATTATTGTCTGCTATTAAGAAAGGGTTTTTTTTTGAGGGTTGCTTTTCTTCCTCCATGCCCATTTATTACTTTTATGAATTTTCTGTATGCTAAATGGGATTTAAATTATTTTTTTGGTGATTGGGGAGAAAAGAAATTTCTGCCTTCTAGCATGTTCCTATAAAAGGAATTTAAGAAATTATTTTAATCTTAAAGAGAATTAAGATAAAAATATAAGCCAGTAATAATACAGAGCAGTTCATGGCCCTATGGAAAAATGTTCAGGGTGAAGACAAGTGTTGGAAATGGGCCATAGAAGGAAAAGGTTAGAGTGTGTTAAAGTAGTTGAGTTCATGGGCAAAATGGGACTTTGTTCATTTTAACATAATTAAAGCTAAATATTTCATACAAATGGACTGTATAGAGCTGGAGAAGGGAGTTTTTTTGTTTTTGTTTTTGTTTTTGGTCTTTTTGGGAACTGTTACAAAAACAAAAAGAAAAAATTAAAAATAATAATTTTGGGCTATAGGGAGAGCTTTGAAGAAGCGATTGGGCAGTTTGGGTTTGGCGCTTCAATCAGTGCACTGCCATAATAGTCTTTTTTCCCATACAATAGTAAAACAGGTCCCCATGTACCCATCATCCAGTTTTACCACTTTCTGCAGTTATCAATTTATGGTTACTTTTGTTTATCTCTCCCCATATTTACTTCCTTCTCCCTATTTTAAAATAATCCTAGAGATCATATTATTTTGTCTCTATTTTAATATATATCTGTAAAAGATAAGAACTCTTTTTTTAAAAAAAATATAACCATATCTAGAACCAAAATTTTTGTATCTCAAATAAACTGTCAGTTTTCACTTTTCCAGTTGTTCAGCTGTAATAATTACATGTTTTCACAGTTTGTTTGAGTCAGGATCCGGATAAGGTTTAAATGTTAGAGCTTGACAAGTTTCTTAGGACTCTTTTAATCTACAAGGTCCCCCTTCATCTCTAATTTTATTATTATCCCTTGGAATATATGTAGTGATGAAGTGAGATCATTTATCCTGTAGAATTTCCCAGTCTCGCTTAGGGTCATATGCTGTTTACTTTTGTCTTGGAACTTGAGTCTAGAGGCTTGATCAGATTTGAATTGATTGGAGGGGGCATGATTGTTTTATAGGTGGTGGTAGATATTACCTTTTTTTGATAGAGGAGTAATATGGTAAAAATAATGTTTTTAGGGTAATTTATCTGGCAACAGTGTGCAAAATGAATCAGTGGGGAAGGAAGTGGATGAAGAGATACCAGTTAGAAGCCACATTCAATCATGTAGGAGGGAAAGGCAGGACAGTGAAAAGAGATAGAAGTTAGAGAGGTTCTGGGGAAAAAAAAAAAGAATATTCAAAACCTTTTAATTTGGACTCTAATAAATGGAGAGCCATAAGTCGAGCTGAAGTTTTGAACCTGGATGATTGTGAATTAGGATCAGGAAGATTTGTGCATTAATGTTGAAGTATTGGCAGAATATACCTGTAGAATTGTATTATAGGCAGCTGGAGTGAGCATGGGAGGCTATGGAACAGGTTAGAGCAGAAGATAGAAATCTAGGGGTCTATCTGCCTTGGCTTAATAGCTGAAGCTATACAAATGAACAGCTGTAGGAACATATGAGTCAAGTGAGAAATGCTTTCCTTAAATAGTTCATCAACTCAATTCTGCATGGTTGTAAGAGATGGGTTTGTTTTGGTGGTGCCACATTTTGCCTTTCTTCTACATGCATACATCATGGATAGGTGATAAAGTGGCATATTTATGAGCAAGACTCAAATGCTGTTCAGGTTGGGACTGTTGTCTTCTAGAAGCTGGTGATTCCTTTGGGAATGTGGACTGACAGCTTAGGGAGTAAAGAAACGCTCGGTCCCTAAGGGAACTGGAAGGAAGTGAAGAAGCAGAGTATATGAGGCCAGTTATATGGAAAAGATGCTGGGGTTGACAGATTGGATGTATTAGCCTTAGTGCCCCTTATTTGCCTTGTAATCCCTGTGTTTGCCAGCCTGAGCTATACCAGTTGAGCTATACTAAATGACTAGAACCAGTTGGTGAGGTTGGGTACCAAGAGTTTCCTAATGTCCTCTCCCATTCCTTCTCTTTTCTCTCCATCAGAACTCAGAGAATGTAGTTCATGTGAGACTACAAACATTGTTTAGTTATTTAAAGAGTTCTTCCTAACTGAAAGGATTTTAAGAAAATACATTATTCCAAAATTGCTCTTAAACTATTTAAAGAACTTGTATTTACTCATCTGTGTTTTATGTATATTTTTGCCTAGTTGTAAAAATATGGCAAAATAAATTTTTGCTATCAAATCTGCACCTTTAATCCAATGAGGTGTTAAAGAAAGGTGATAGGGCCTTCTTTATAGCCAAATTGTTTTCAACATCATCTCTTTTCATTCTTTTTATCCTCAATAAGATTATGTACCCCATGTGTCTGTCAGCTTGTTGTGCTTTTGGGGCATGCATGTTGCTGTGATGCTGAAAGCTGTGCCACTAAAATTTCAGATACCAGCAGGGCCCCTATGGTGAACAGGTTTCAGCTTAGCTTCTAGACAAAAACAAACTAGGGAAAAGGACCTGGCAGCCCACTTCTGAAACAGTTAGCCATTGAAAACCCTATGCCCAGCAGAGAAGCTATTCTGTCAAATATAGTCTGTCAAATATAGTGCAGGAAAACGAGACCCCCAGGCTGGAAGGGATTCAAGCAATGATGGAGAAAGTTTTACTACCTCAAAGTAGAATTGACCTTAATGATGGGAATGGAATAAAACCCGTGGGACATCCTTTAACTGATGTGGCACAACTCAAACAAGAAGAAACATAGTGGCTTCAACAATGGGCTTAAACATAAATAAGATTGTGTGCCTGGCACAGAATTGGGGAGTGTTTCATTCTGCTGTACATAGGATTGTTTTGAGTCGGACCAAACTTGATGACACCTAACAAGAAGAGTGTATAGCAAAACTGAAAACACTTAAAAGTGCAGGTGATTTTTTTTTAATTGTTCTGGACTTTTCAGAAGTATTTGTTGGTGTTGTCAAAGAATTGTTCACACAGGTGAGTACCTGTGTGATGTCATGTACCTTTTTTGATTGGCTACCTAAAAGTTTTGAAGAGTTTGAAAATATAAAGTGAACAACAGTGATAAGATCCACCACTTTGGATACGGTACCATAGAAAGGGCCGCCAAGTGAACCACAGCAAATGACGAAAGCTCAGCACGAAGTAGCCAGTCTTACGGGGGTGATAAATGACAGCACTTAGATATGTGTTAGCAGCGTGATATGGCAATGAAAAAGGCCAGTGCTATTTTTGGCTGTGCTGCACAAAACAGCATCTCATCACTAAGCTGGGTTGATCATCCTTTTCTGTGTAGTCCTCAGGAGGCAGCATCTGCGAGGCTGCCTTGAGCACTCTGCACATGGGCACTAGGAAGACAGACAAAAGGGTGGGAGTTCTGAGTTGAGCATCTGCAGTGATTAAAACTTCAGATGAGGCACATTTTGCTGTTTTTAGAAGAAGTGACACATTTAGGAATGAGCTGGAAGTAAAGAGTTATTAACTTTTTCAAAGATAGGAAGATGTTGACCAAACACCATTCATTGGAAATTTGGTCACTTAGAAGAGAGCTCTGACTCAGTAGTTGGTATTGGTTTAATTCAGTGCACTTAGAGGGGTTACTCATGGACTTTCACAGAGAGCAGATCATCCAAAGGGGGCTCCAGTGCAAAAATAAGCAAGGATTTGTTTATGGTCAACTGTGTTTTCATCAAAGGATCCACATTGGCAGTGCTTGCTATAATGGGAAAGGGGACATAAAATAATAATAGATCATGTAGATCAAGTGATTTTCATGGGAAACTATAATCCAGATGTTCAACTTGGGAACAGTAGGAATACTTGGGAACCTAGAAATTCAAATATGAAATAAAGGAATTATTTACTTTCTACAATAGTGTAAACGAGCATTGCAGAAAGAAATTAAGAAATGCACAGTGTAAATGGAATGTCAGGGCTTATTTCTACAGCGCAAACTATTGGACCAGAGGATACTCCCCTAGGAAAATAGGGTTGAATGTATGTGGACATTTGATCATGGGAAAATTCAATATGTATCAATAGGGATATAGACTGAATATCTCTGTAGGCACTTCTCATTTATCTTTTCTCTGATTCTGAGTCCTTGTTGATCTCTTTACCTTCTGTGATCAGAAAGAAATTTCATCTTCTTGTCTTCCTCTACCCAAGCATTTTCTAGATGCTTTATTGATTGACGTAGCTTTACAGTGGTGCTTCATTGCCCTGGGATTAACCCGCCCCCTCCCTTATTTTATAGAATGACTGTTGGGGATGCAGTATTTGGGTCTCTTACTGAAGGTGGCTAAATTTTTATAGACTGTGCTAGTATAAATGGGGCCAGTGTCTTCTCTTTTTTTTTTTTTTTTCGATACTGGGGGTTGAACACAGGGCCTCGCACCTGCATGCTCTGCAAGTGCTGGATCACTGAGCTGCACCTCAGCCATTTTTTTTTACTTTTTGAGACAGGGTCTCGCTAAATTACGCAGACTGCCTCTGGTTTCGAACTTGTGATCCTCCCACCTCCACCTCCCGAGCCGCTGGGATTACAGGTGCGTGCCACCATGCCCGGCCGGGCCAGTGTCTTCTTCACAGATACGTCATAGTCCAACAGGGTTGCCAGCTAGTCTCCTTGAGATGCTTTGGGATCAGAAGAGCTTGGGAAGTAAATGAACACTTGATTTCCCTCCCTTTCCCTAGGATTTTACTTTGAGGAAAAAGGACATTCAGCAGACTAGGTGACCATAGACTTTTTATTTTATGCCATAGAAGTGGGATAATTTCATGTTCTTGGATGGGACAGGTCTATGGCAAGCTTGACTCCTTATGATATGGTGATGATGTATATGCCAGTTTCTATTGTAGTATCATGGGATTTAGCTCAGTTGGTAGAGCGCTGTGCTGTAGTCTCTGAGGTCCCGAGTTCAATTCCCAGCACTGCAAAAATGGAGAAGGACCTAGCAATCCACTCCCAAGGCAATCCCAAAACAGCCATTGAAAACCCTATGATGGTCGCTATGAGTCAGATACCGACTTGATGGCACCTAACAACAACAACATTGTAGCATCATATGAAAACTCAGTTTTCATTTTATTAAAAATTATCCTTGTTTCCTTATAATAATGTAGTCTGTTGGATGAGACTGTTTTCTTGCTTGGCATTCAAATGTCTCCACAATTTGCACAAAGTCTAATTTTTTCAGACTTACTTTTATTTTTCCTACAGAATTGCTGTATCCTAATTAAATAAATCTTTCTCTCAGTCTTCCAATATGACTTGATCCTTTCTTATACCAGGACTTTTGTCTATAGCATACATCCTTCCTCCTGTTATGTGCTGCATTTCTCTCTATCTTATCTATGAAGTGTTCATTCATCATTTCTTTTCAGGAACTCATGCACTTTTTGTTTTTACTAGTGTACTCATTTGACATATCTAATGGTTATATTTTTCTTCTGGTGTGGAATCCACATCTTACCATTTTAATCAGATTAAAGGTCCTCTTGAGGACCATTTCTTATACATCTTTAAATTTCTTACAGTGCTTTTTACTTTGGTTTTTCAGTTCCTTATTCAACTGATCTTTATTGAGAGTAGAGACTATAGTTTATTTATTGTGTACCTTTTCTCCCCTCCTTCCACAGAGTTTGGCACAGGTTCTTCCATTCATTATGTACCTAATAAGTACTTCTTGAATGAATGAGTTGTAGACATTCAATACATATCTGCTGATAGATTAAGATTTGTTATAGACTGAATATTTATATTCCCCTTAAAGTCGTATGTTGAAGTCTAATACTCAATGTGATGGTATTTAGAAATGGGGCCTTTGTGAGGTGATTAGGTTTTGAGAGCAGGGCCCTGAAGAATGGAATTAATGCCCTCATAAAAGAGGCCTGAGGGAGCTCCCTTGTTACTTCTGCCAGGTGAGTTGATAGCTAGATTGTGGCTGGCTATGAACCAGGAAATGAGCCTTCAGGAGATAATGAATTTGCCGGTACCTTGATCTTGGATTTCCAGCCTCCAGAACTGTGATGAAATAAATTACTGTTGTTTATAACCTATCTAGTCTATGATATTTTGTTATAGCATCCCAAAAAAGGACAAGAAGGGTTTTAAATGCCTTATAGATGTAAAGCACTTTGTAGATTTAAAAATCATGTGGCATAGGAATGATAAAACTGTGAAGGTTTGCTATATTCCTGGGAGACCACTTCATCCAGCTTTTTCTTAGACTAGTCTATATTAAATTCTCCCTGTATGAAACATTTCTGTTGGTCATGCAGATTAGCTTAGGTTCCAAGACCAGGGGAATGAAATAATGTTGGCAAGAGAAACCATTAATAATTGAGACTATTATAGTATTGTTACTATAAAACTGATGCTCACTCAATGGCAGGCATCATTTCCATCATGAATATGTCAACAGTAGGTTTGAAAGAGTGGTGGAGAATTTGGTAGTAGGTTAAGTTAAAACCATCCAAGATTTTCATATATTCTTTGGAAAAAAGGCATTTAAATTTTTGATTTTTCATTTTAATTTTCTTATTCTTAT
>VMDO01021553.1:0-35237 GCA_007922755.1 Pedetes capensis | reverse complement strand
CCTTTTTTTTTTTTTTTTTTTTCTTTTTTTTTTCTTTTTTTGCGGTACTTGGAGGTTGAACCTAGGGCCTCACACAGACTTTGCAAGTGCTCTACTACTGAATAGAGCCCCCAGCCTATTTTTTATTTTTTTATTTTGAGACAGAGTCTCGCTAAGTTACGCAGGCTGCCTCTGGCCTCTAACTCATGATCCTCCTGCCTCAGCCTTCTGTGTTGCTGGATGACAGACGTGTACCACTGCACCTGGCCAAATTTCACCCTTCTTATAAGGACATCTCCCATTGCATCAGGACCCTCTCTGGTCTACCCTGGCCTCGTTGTCATTAATTGTATCTTTCAAGACCCTAATTCTTTCTTTTTTTCCTGCAGTACTTGGGGGTTGAACCCAGGACCCTGCACATACTTTGAAAGCGCTCTATCACTGAGCTGCACACCCAGCCCATTACATATACATATACATATACATATACACGGGCTGGGATTTAGTGCAGTTGGTAGAGCGCTGTGCTGCAGTCTCTGAGGTCCCGAGTTCAATTCCCAGCACTGCAAAAATGGGAGAAGGGCCTGGCAATCCACTCCCAAGGCAATCCCGAAACAGTCAGGCATTGAAAACCCTATGAGGGTCGCTATGAGTTGGATACCGACTCGACAGCACCTAACAACAACAACACACACACACACACACACACACACACACACACACACACATTTTTCTTTCTTTCTTTTATTTTCTTTTTATATTTTTTTTGGTCTTGAGATAGGGTCTTGCTGAATTATGCAGGCTGCCTCTGGCCTCAAACCTGTGATCCTCCGGCCTCAGCCTCTTGAGTGGCTGAGATGACAGACATGTGCTGCTGTGCCCGGCCAGACCCAATTCATAAGGAAAGTTGTACTCTGAACTTCTAGGTGGACACAGATTTTAGGACATTCTTCAGCCCGGGAAAGGCACGGAAGCACGTCAGGCAGAGCCAGGCCACCGTGAGCGCAGGCCTGGCCCCTCACCCCCAGGCAGGCAGCAGGAGGGAGCACAAGGCCCTCACTGGGGCCCACAGCTCCACGTCCGTGGGGACCATGGTGGCCTGTGTGTGGGAGCTGGCCATCCGCAGCCGGCACCTGCTTCTGTCCCCAACACAGAACCGCATGAAGGAGAGCCTGGCACTGTTTGGGACCATCCTGGAGCTTCCCTGGTTCAAGAGCACCTCGGTCATCCTCTTTCTCAACAAGACAGACCTCCTGGAGGAGAAGATCCCCACCTCTCACCTGGCCACCTACTTCCCCAGCTTCCAAGGTGAGTGATTGTAGAACATTCTATCCTCTTGACCACCCAAAAGCAGCTCCCAAGAGTGATGCTGAACCAGGCCCTTCCCTCCTTAAAGTCGCCAGAAGTTTAAGATAGCCTGAGTTTTGAGTTCCCAACCCATCACCTTCTGATGCCCGGTCCCTGCTCAATCTCCATTTCCCCTCTCCAGACAAATGAGTAAATAGAGGAGGCCGTTGTGCCAGAAATTGAGTTAAAGGAAATTCTGAAAAGACGTATGATTGTGTGTATGTGTGAGCGTTGTGCTGGGGATGGAACCCAGGGCCTTTGCACATACTACACAAATGCCCCACCACTGGGCCACAGCCCCAGTCCCATGGTGTAGTCTCCGTAGCTACAACAACCCTCTTTCCTGTGACACTTGTAGCTAATAGATTTGCATAACATTTCTTCCCATTGCATATTCATCGAGACATGTACAACAGGCATAAACAGGTTTGGGAACATACCTTTTGTGAAACCAAAGGGTCAAAAGGCCAAGGCCAGCTTGAGAGGAACACATGAAGTGTTGGGCGCCACTTAGATTAGCTTACAGAAGGGAAATACAGTTTGGTTTAATCCAGGTAGCTGGGTAGGGAAAGCAGGTAGTACTTTCTGCAGAGCTCCACCCTGATGATTAGAAGACATGGCGGAGTACTCAGCTTATCTGTGGTGAGGAGAAAACCATCTCCAGACTTAGTGGCTGAGGGTGGCCATTTTTCTTAGCTCATGATTTTGTGGGTCAAGAATTAGGGGAAGGTCAAGCTGAGTAAGTTCATGGCTGACCTCAGTGGCACCAGCTTGGGTGTCCGGGACTGTGGAGGCATTTCCAAGATGGTGCCTCCTTGCACATGTCTGGTGCCTTGACTCTCCCCCTTGCTTTCTGTCTCTGTTTCTCTCCTCTCCCCTTTCTTCCTCCATCTCTCTCTCCCCCTACATTTTGGTGCTTCATAACCCAGCCCATAATCCTCATGTTGCTTGGGCTTCTGCACAATATGGCTGACTCAGGGTAGCCAGACTTCAGCACAGGAGGAACCTGCCTGTCATGATCAAGCCTCCAAAATGTCAGAATGTTAACTCTATCACATTCTATGGGCTAAACACTTGGGAGGGTGAGGCAGGATTGTAAGTTCAAAGCCAGCCTGCTCTACAGGCATAGCTCAAGGATATTATGGATTTGGTTCCAGACCACCCCCCCTCAACTGAGCAGCCCCAGAATTCAGGGCATGGCTTAGAGAATTTGGGAACAAATAAGGTGGACAGTTTAAAGGGATTTTTTATTCTCCATTGGATCAAAGGGCATCCTCATGATACATTCTTATCTCTCAGCACGTGTGTAGACAACCCTTTGCCAGCTGGCTCTTTGCCCTGCCCTCTGTGTAGAACAGTATTCTTCACAATTATAATCATGAGCCTTTAAAACCAAACAGCTAACACATTTGCCCCTGATGGACACACTCTGTGGGCCTTGGTAATCCTCATCTAAAATCCCCACACAGTAGCACTTATCCTCCTCGGCATGACAGAGATGGGGAAACTGAGGCACAGAGTGTGGCAGTCACTTGTCAGCAGCCACACAACCAATCAGTGGCAGAGGCAGGATTTGAACTCAGGCTGTCCAGACGCAGAGCTGGCGCCTCTGGCACTAACCCCTGTGCTCCCTTGCCTTTCTGAAAGCACCTTGACACCTCCTGGTCACAAAGCTTCTGTTTATTAAGTGTCAGGTCCTCTCCATAATGTCAAATCTTCCTAACAATCATGAGGCCTCAGGCTGCTGGGATCCCCGATTTATAGATGGGGAGGCTGAACGTCACAGAGATTACAGAGAGTGATATGCCAGCTAACCTACCTGGTGGTGTTTACAGCCCCACCACCCTGGCATCCCAGCTCATCTGATCTCGAATCTGAACAGGGTCAGCTCTGGTTCGTCCTTCGATGGGAGACCGCCTGGGAACACCAGGTGCTGTAGGCTTGGGAGACGGATCCGGCAGCCCACTCCCAAAAAACAATCAGCCACTGAAAACCCTATGAATAGCAGAGAAGCACTAACATAGTTCTGGACATGGCACAGTGTTGGGGAGGGTTTTGTTCTGTTGTACATAGGGTCGCTGTGAGTTGGACCCAACTCCATGGCATCTTACAACAACCTCGTGGTTGTGTAGGTCTTCAGAAGCCCTTCTTTCACTTCGTGTTTTCCTTGCATATGTAGACTTCCCTTGTGCCTCACCAGGGTGGCCATTGGGGCCACTAGATGGTAGAAACTAACCTGTCCTCCTATGGCATCTGTTTCTCCATCTGCAGAGTCTTGGAATTTCTATTTCTACAGCTCCAGGCTCCCAACCCCTAAGCTCCAAGCCCAGCCAAAAATGAGTTGTTGTTAGGTGCCATGGAGTTGGTGTCCGACTCATAGCGACCCTGTGTACAGCAGACAAAACACTATGTCAGTGAGTCTCTGCTATTCATAGGGTTTTCAATGGCGGATTGATTTTTGGGAGGGGATTACCGGTTCCTTCTCTCAAGCTCACAGCACCTGGTGTTCCCAGGCGGTCTCCCACCCCAGTACTAACCAGACCCAATCCTGCTTAGCTTCCGAGATCTGACGCCACAGTGGTATGGTTGCAGGCGCCACGAATGAGAGTCTCTCTTTAAGTAAAATCTGCCTAACTTCCCAGGGCTGACTCTCATTGGCCCGTCTCAGGCCATGTGACTCACAAGACCCAATCCTCGGTGTTTCCTTTGGCTGAGCCTGAGTCATGTGACCAGTCTGGCTGACGAAGATGGCGGGAGTGGTCCTGGGGCCCCTCCTGCCCTCCTTATGGGGAAGAGAGTCACCGGGCTTATGCCTGGTTGCAAACAAGGAGGGTGCTGACCCCTCTCTCCCACTCCTGCCCAGGCCCCAAGCGGGATGCGGAGGCGGCCAAGCGGTTCATCCTGGACATGTACACACGGATGTACACCAGCTGTGTGGACGGCGAGGGCGGCAAGAAGGGGGCCCGCTCGCGTCGCCTCTTCAGCCACTACACATGTGCCACGGACACTCAGAACATCCGCAAAGTCTTCAAGGACGTGCGGGACTCGGTACTCGCCCGCTACCTGGATGAGATCAACCTGCTGTGACCTGGCCTCCCCGGGGCAGGCAGGAAGACCTGGTGGCCCCGGGGGGACCCGAGGCCCAGGCGACAGGAAGCCCCTGGGCGAGAGAATCCAGGCACAGACATGCCACCACCGCCACCCCTTCTTTCTCTGCCCCTCACCTGGACAGCACCCCCTGAGCTCGCTTTCCCATGACTCAGTTTACCTCCTGTGAAAGGAAAGAAGGAAGATGGCCACTTGGGATGCCAGGGAGGAGGGGGGGTGAAGAAATCGGGGTTGAAGACTGGGGTGGCTGGGTGTCTCTTGGAGACCCAACTCGGGTAGTTACGTGGGCTGGGGTCACCTGGGGTGATGCGCACCCTGGGTGGGGGGCAGGTCCTTCAGGCGCTCTCAGGAGTGGAGTCTGGTGCCCCCTGGTGGCCAGTGGGAGGAACTTCCTGCCCGAGCGCTTTTCCTGCCCCAGGACCTGTACAGTTTGCTCGGGGACTTCCCTTGGGCAGGGGACAAGATCATTGGAAAATGCTGTTCTTCCCAGAGCCTCAAGGCTCTCGGTGTCCTCCCCTGGCTTGCAGAGGAGGGAAACCCAGGCGCACAGACACTTCCCCCATCCTCCCCAGGCTAGGGCCAGGGTGTGCTGCTTCCGTGCTCAGTCCCAACCTGCGCACCCTCGCAGGGGTGGACGTTAAAGACCCCACGCTCTGAGGCCTGCGATCTCTCCGGGCACCTGCCCAGGGTCGGGGTCAGGGGACCCCGTGGGGGGGGGGGAAGGAAGGAAGTTGCCTTTGGTGTCCGCCCAATTGTGGAACTGGGCTGGTGTTGAGGCAGGAGGTAGGGGCCGACCTGTCTCCCCAGCTAGGGAGGACATGTGAGTGGACCCCGCTTCCCCTCACTCCCGATCCCAGCAGCTGGCGCCACCTGGCTTTGAGAAGGACGACCATGGGGCTGCCTCCTCCACTATCTTCATGTGGCACAAGGCAGGCCAGAGGGGGAAACTGAGGCACAGAGAACTTGAATAACACAGCCAAGGTCACCCACCCAGGAGGTGACATGACCAATGCTTTATTTATTTATCTAACAAGTTTGCTTTGATTATTTTTAAATTTAACTTTCTTTTTTCCATTCTTTCTCTTCCTTTTTTTCTTCTTCCCTCCCTTTTTTCTTTTCTTTTCCTTTCTTTTTCCTTCTTTTCTCCTTCCTTCCTTCTTTTCTTCCTTTCTTCACTTTGCAAGTGTTCTTCCACTGAGCTGCAACCCCAGCCCCTTTACTATTTTGTATCTCGAGGCAGGGTCTCTCTGAGTTGCACAGGCTGCCTCGGCCTCAAACTTACGATCCTCCTGCCTCAGCCTCCCGAGTCACTGGGATCACAGGCCTGTGCCACCACACCTGCCTAAATATATCATTATTAACTGAAGTCTATTGGTTGTTCTGATTTAGTCAGTTTACCCCTTATGTCAGTCTTCTGCCCCAGGACTGAGTGCAGGATCCCATGTGGCGCTTAGCGGTCACATCTCCTCAGGCTCCTCTGGCCTGGACGGTTTCTCAGGCCTCCCTTGGTTTGGCCGACCTTCACTGTCATGTGGAGCGCTGCTCGTGTATTTGTCTCCTGGGGCCACGGTAGCTGGGGGCTGAAAACAGAAATGGGCCCAGGGGGGTGGCCTCACCTGCAACGCAGGAGGTGGAGGCAGGAGGATCACAGGTTCGAGGCCAGAGGCAGCATGGGTATCTTAGACCCTGACTCAAAACAAATAAAGAAGGGTTAGGGGTGCAGCCCAGTGGTAGGGCACTTGCAAAGCATGTGCGAGGCTCTAGCTCGAACCCCCTGTACTGAAAACAACAACAACAACAACAACAAAAAACAATAAAGCAATAAACAACAAAACCCCGCAGCTCCAACACCCTTCTCCACCCCCTGCAGAAATGTGAACACAAAAAGGGAACAGATGGGAAAGAGCAGGGCTGGTGGGCGGTGCCCTCACCTCAAAGCTCCTCCCTGAGGCTGAACTCACGTAGCTTACAAAGTTGCCCCTGTAAGATATCAGGGTCTTGCTAAATTATGCTGGTTACCTCTGGCCTCGAACTTGTGATCCTCCTGTCTCAGCCTCTCGAGTCACTGAGATTACAGGCTTGCGCCACCACACCTGGCTCAGGACATGTTCTTTTACACAGCTGCATAAGACTCCACTCAGGGACACAGCAGAGCTTCTTAGCGTCTCTCCCATGTACAGACACTTGGGTTGCTTTTAATAGCTTGCATTTGTTTATTTATGTAAGTGCTGGGGATGGAATCCAGGGCCTCACGCACGCTAAGCTAGCACTCTACCCCCAAGCCACACCCCACGTTGCATTTTCCTCTATAAACAGCAGCTCAGGAAAGGACCTTCTGCATATGCACTTATGCATTGTTAGCGCCCTTCAGGGTGCATTTCTGGGGGACGAGCTTGCTTTTCTACAGCACAAGGATTCTTGCAACGTCAAATCGTGCACGATGCCAGAGAGGCCCTCACACTGGCAGCGGGGCGTTCACAGCGGGCAGTCTCGGGTCTTCCACAGATAGCACTTTACTGTTGTCCTGAATTCGTTGTCTGAGCCTGGGGCCAAGGATTCAGCTGGGACAGGGGTTCAGTGAGGATTGGGGCTCAACCAGAGTTGAGGTTCAGCTTGCAGTCAGGAATCAGTCCAGTGTCAGGTCTCAGCCGAGGTCAGGGCAGCATTAGGGTGTGCTTGTGGTCGCAGGGGTAGCCAGGGTCAGAGTGCAGTCTGGGATCAGGGCTCAGCACAGAATCAAGGCTCTGCACGGGTTCAGGAATCAGTAGAGTTGGCATTCAGCTGGATGGGGGTCAGCCCAGGGCTGAGGCCTCAGTGAAAGGTCTGGGTTCCGCCCAATGTCAGAGTTTAGTACTGAGTCAGGAATCAGTACTGAGGTCTGCACTTAGGTAGGATTAGGGTTTAGCCTGGGATCAGGGCTCAGTCACAGATGGGGCAAAAGCCAGAGTAGGGTCTTAGCTTCAGGTTGGGCTTGGTCCAGGGTGGAGAATTGAGTTTGGGAGTGGGGCTCAGTACACAGTGGGGGCTGAACTTGGGATCAAGACTCAGTTCAGGAGGGGGGCTGAGCCTGGGATCAGGGGTCAGTCCATGGTAGGGCTGGTCTGGGATCAGGGCTCAGTCCATGGTGGGGCTGGTCTGGGATCAGGGCTCAGTCCATGGTGGGGCTGGTCTGGGATTGGGGCTCAGTCTGAGATGGGGACTGAGGCCAGAGACGGGGTTCAGTCCTTGGTGGGCCTGAGGAGTAGAATGGGGGCACACTCCAGGGTGGGGCTCAGCTGCAGTACTGGGCACCCAGTGCCTCTCTGGCCTGGTTCCCCGTCAGTCCCTGTTTGGCAGGGCTGAGGCTGTGTCTACTGGGTGGGTGGCACCTAGGCCGGGCTGGGTGCTTGCCCCGCCTCTTTAGCCTCGCCCCTGCCCCCGCCTCTCCTAGCCTTTCTGCTTGGTCACCTCCAGGGGCCTCCCCATAACTTTCCTGCCCAGCTGCACAGTGAAGAAGTGGCTGGGGAGCAGGAACCTGGGCTGCCTTCTGTCCACTTCGCCCAACACGGCCCTGCCTAGGGGCACTCCACTTCTGAGGGGACGCCCTGACCCTCGTGGGACATTCATGGCAGAGCTGGTGTGGCCACCCTGCCTGTGGCCAAGGACACCATTATCCCACGAGTGCTGGTGGCCACATGGGCCAGGGTGGGCAGCGGCCAGGGGGGTGGTTGGGGCGTGACTCAGTCCCCTTTGCTCAGCTCCCACGGTATTTTCCAAAGCACCCCCTCCCAAAGCCCCATGGTTGGGCAGAGTGGGGGGTCACAGGATGGGATTGGTGGGCAGAGACCACACCCTCTGTGCTGAGGACTGAGTTTCAGGGCTCCAGAGTGACTCAGACCCTGGGGCAGCGCTGCCTCCCCCCTCAGACACCGGACAGGGCTGTGCCCCTTCCTCTCAGACCCACAGAATCCCAGGTTGAGTCACCGTGAATGGCGTTTGGGGGAAAGAGGGGTGGTGTGCACCCCGCTTTTCCTGCACACCCCTCCCCCTCCCAGAAGGAGGGCTGCCAGTGGCTTTGACCCCTGCGGGGTGAGCTCAGGGAGGGAGGAGTCATTTGTCCTTCTGAGCAAGGGTCCTGCCCCCAACACCTGCACACACCTGGGCATCCTGTTTCCCCGGGGGTCCGATTTAAGAAGCCCCCAGCAGGGCACAGCGCCTCTCTGGGCCTCAGTTTACCCTTCTGGAGCCAAGCAGAATGCAGTCAGGCCTGGCCCTGAGGAGATGGGTGAGTCGGCCCCTAGAACAGCATTCATGCATGTGTGTTGACAAACACTTATTAAGCACTTGCTGTGTATGGGTGACAGACATTTATTAAGCACCTGCTGTGTACAGGCTGTTGTTACATGCCCTCCAGTCAGGTCCAACTCATAGTGACAGTCGTAGGGATTTCCGTGGCTGATCACTTCCAGATTGTGTTTTTGGGGAATGGGTTGCCACATCCTTCTCCCATTTTTGCGGTGCTGGATATTGAACCCAGGTCCTCAGTGCAGAGCAGGCGCTCTACCAACTGAGCTAAACCTCGGCCCGGTGTACAGGCAATAAAACATTTATTAAGCACTTGCTGTCTGGGGACGGGTGACAATTACTTATTAAGCACCTTCTGTGTACAGGCCACATTTACTAAGGACTTGCTGTGTATGGACATAAAGTATTTATTAAGCACCTTCTGTGTACGGGATGATAAACTATTAAGCACTTGCTGTGTATGGGATGATAAACTATTAAGCACTAGCTGTGTACGGGTGACCGACATTTAATCCTCACCAGCTTTTGTACAGGAATGCTTGGAGCCCGTGGGGACGCGGGGCCCCTCGGGGTGGAGGATGGGGGCGGTTCCCGAAGGTGCTCCCGCAGCTCTGGGCCCTCGACCCTTCTGCTTTCGAGGACTGACTGGAGGCCGGGCCGGGGTGGGGGTGGCGCAGCCGAGTGCGTCCCCGCGTCCTCCGGGAGCCTGAGGAGAGCCGCCAGCCGTTGGGGGCCCCTCCCCGGCCCAGCCTAGCCCCCACCCCGGCACCTTGAGCATAACAGGAAATTTCAAACAACAGGAAACCCGGCGGGCGGGCGAGGCGGCCCCACCCCGACGGGGCCTCAGTGTGCCCCTGGGGCAGGCCATGAACGCCACGGGGACCCCGCCGGAGGCCCCCGAGTCCTGCCAGCAGCTGGCGGCCGGCGGGCACAGCCGCCTCATCGTCCTGCACTACAATTACTCGGGCCGTCTGGCGGGCCGCGGGGAGCCCGAGGACGGCAGCCTGGGCGCCCTGCGCGGCCTGTCGGTGGGCGCCAGCGGCCTGGTGGTGCTGGAGAACGCGCTGGTGCTGGCAGCCATCACCACCCGCATGCGCTCGCGCCGCTGGGTCTACTACTGCCTGGTCAACATCGCGCTCAGCGACCTGCTCACCGGCCTGGCCTACTTGGCCAACGTGCTGCTGTCCGGGCCCCGCACCTTCCGCCTGGCGCCCGCGCACTGGTTCCTGCGCGAGGGTCTGCTGTTCGCCGCGCTGGCCGCCTCCACCTTCAGCCTGCTCTTCACGGCCGCCGAGCGCTGCGCCACCATGGTGCGCGTGGCGGGCCGCGGGCCGCGCAGGACGGGCCGCGTGTGCGGCCTCATCGGCCTGTGCTGGCTGCTGGCCGCGCTGCTCGGGCTGCTGCCGCTGCTGGGCTGGAACTGCGTGTGCGCCTTCGAGCGCTGCTCGGGGCTGTTGCCGCTCTACTCCAAGGCCTACGTGCTCTTCTGCGTGGCCCTCTTTGCGCTCGTGCTGGCCGCCATCCTCGGCTTCTACGGGGCCATCCTCAGGGTGGTGCGGGCCGGGGGGCGCGAGGTGCCGCGGGCCCCGGGCCGGCGCAAGGCTCGGCGCCTGGCGCACACGGTGCTCATGATCCTGGCGGCCTTCGTGGTGTGCTGGGGGCCGCTCTTCGGCCTGCTGCTGGCCGACGTGTTTGGCTCGGCCGTGTGGGCGCAGGAGTACCTGCGCGGCATGGACTGGATCCTGGCGCTGGCCGTGCTCAACTCGGCCGTCAACCCGCTCATCTACTCCTTCCGCAGTCGCGAGGTGTGCCGCGCCGTGCTGGCCTTCCTCTGCGGCGGCTGCGTGCGGCTGGGCTTCCGCGGGCCCGGAGACTGCCTGGTGCGCGCCGCCGAGGCCCCCTCCGCGGCCTCCACCACCACCGATAGCTCGCTCAGGCCCAGGGACAGCATCCGGGGCTCGCGATCGCTCAGCTTCAGGATGCGGGAGCCGCTGTCCAGCGTCTCGAGCGCGCGCAGCGTCTGAGGCCGCGCCTACGCAGGCTCGCCGGGGGACGCAGGAAGGAACGGGCCCCCGCGGAGGGTGAGCGGAGAATCGAGCCTTCCCGTGGCCAGCGGGTTCACTGAGGTCACCTGGGACAGGGCCACCTCGGGATCCATTCCGGCGCCGCGGCCTGTTGGAACAGAGAGCGTCCTGGAGTTGGGGGCCTGGGGGGTCCTGTAGGTTCCTGGAGAAGTGCCAGCCCCTCTCGGGTTCTCACTGGGGCCCCCGGGCTGCAGAAAGTGGACGGTGCGGTTGGGGCCCCGGCAAAGCAGTTCAGTGGAAGACTGACCAAGGTGGCTTCCTTCTTACGGCGGACGGGCGATGGCACCGGCTGAAGGCTGCTCAGAGTGCACAGGGGTGGGCGCGCCCGAGTGGACCAGGCCCTGTGCGTGCGCCTGCGGGGCGTGGCTGTGAGTGTTGGGGGGGGGCGTGGGCGTGATGAGACGCTCCAACGCGCCCTCATGTGTGGACAGCGATCGTGTCTGTATGTTGCAATGGTGCCAGGCAGGGGCCCCTGTGACGCCGGCCACCTGCCTCAGCTCTTTCACTTCCCCTTTGGGAGCGGGAGCCGCGCACCTCGCAGCCGCCCTCTGGCCTCTGTGTGTTCCGGGGTCCTTGTCTGAAGGCCAGCACGGAGGAAGAGGCCAGAAACCCCCCTGGCCTGGGGGAATCTCGCCTTGGTGTTTCCTACAGCGTCTGTCGCCTCGCCCTTCTGCACCTTTGCAATGGGCTTATGGTGGAGGCCTCGGGGTCTCGGGGTTGATGGTGTCCGCTGAGTGCTGGCTCCAGAGCCACGACTGCCTGCCCAACTTAGGGAGACCATGTCTCAAAATTTAAAAATGGGGCCGGGGATGCAGCTCAGCGTTGGAGCGCTTGCCTAGCATGTGCGAGAGCCTGGGTTCAACCCCTCAGTGTCGGAAGACAAAACAAAACAAATAAAAAAACAAGACATGTCCAACACCGCTTGGTCAGCGGGGACGCGGTGTCAGTCACGTGGAGAGGCGCCAGAAGCAAGTTCCAGGATCGACGGCAAAGGCACAGGCCCTGAGTTCTTCAGGAGTTTGGTGCACTCTCATAAAACCAACACTTGCTGAGCACTTACTGTGTGCCTCATTCTTTCTAAGTCACTTTGCACTCATTATCTTATTGAATTCTTGTATGTCCCTGGTGGTGAGTGGGTGACTGTGTGGCGTATTTATTAGTTGGTTATTTATTGTCATATCTGACAGCCAAAGACTTTGAGCATCAGAGAGGTAAAGCAACTTGCTCCAGAGCACACAGCTGGAGAGGGGGGAAGCTGGAATTTGATCTTGTGCTATTAATCAGCACTAACAGCACTTCTCATATGAGACAGAAAGGAGGTCCTGAGTCCTCAGGCAACCTTATTGGAGCCTGGGATGGCAACTGGCAGAAGACCAGGCCAATTGACTTCTACAGCCCTTGCCTCAGTCTCCAAGTCTGTTGAAGGGAATGTGAATTACTGATGTAATTTTAGTCCATACTGTATGTGCCTGTGGCCCTGAGACACTGGGGCTTAGGACTGTCCAATTAGGGACACACCGATACCGTCCATGCAGAAATTAAATTTGAATTTCCAATAAGCAGCAAAAATATTTTGTGTGTAAGTACTCCCCAAATATGAATACGGATGAATACAGGTAAGCAATGCCATCACCCAGGCGCAAACTCCAGGCTCCAGATGTCAAATCCCATAAACAACCACTACATTCCTTTAGCAACAATCTATCATGATTTTAAAAAAATCATTTCTTTTATTCATTCACCCACAAATTGTACAGACCACCTGCTGGGTGCCAGGTCTGCGTCCTAGGGATACATCAATGCACAAAGGAAAAGTTTGAGCCTCTATGGAGATGAACATGTTCACTCCTTGGGAATTTTAATTAAATTAATTTATGTATTTGAAAACTGGAGGGAAGACTACATTTCCCACAATTGTTTGCGCTGGTCAGGCCGGACTACAATTCCCAGGAGGCCTAGAGCGCACGCAGGGGCCCTTCCTCTTTCTTTCCTTTCATGCTTCCTTCCAGGTCGCAAGGTCACGTCCTTTCCCTCCTCCTCCCCCTGCCCATCACTGCGCCGAGTACAGGGTTTAAGCAAGCTTTGCTGAAAAGTCGTTTTCTTACAGTCTCTGCGACTCTCAGCTCCGATGTCCTGAGATTGCAGGAGCGTGAGGCTGCCTCCCTCGGCCTCCTTCGCTGAGCCCCTGGGCGCGCCTACAACTCCCATGGGGCCCCGCGCGCGCCCACCGGACTACAACTCCCGAGAGGCAGCGCAGCGCCAGGGCTGCCCGAGGCGGCGCCCGAAGGACCCCGGGGGCGCGCGCGGGCTGCCCGGCGCGGCGCCCACAGGACCCCGCCGGCTGCCCATGCCGAGCTGAGTCCGCGGAGCCGTCGCCACCCCGACCACCCCGCGCCCGCCGCCCCGCGCGGCCCGTCGCCCGCCAGGATGCTGGAGGAGGCGGGCGAGGTGCTGGAGAACGTGCTGAGGGCGTCCTGCCTGCCGCTCGGCTTCATCGTCTTCCTGCCCGCTGTGCTGCTACTCGTGGCCCCGCCGCTGCCCGCCGCCGACGCCGCGCACGAGTTCACGGTGTACCGCATGCAGCAGTACGACCTGCAGGGCCAGCCCTACGGTGCGTGCGCGGCCCTCGCCCCGGCCGGCTCTGCGTTGAGCCCGGCTGTCCCTGTCCACCGGCGACCGGGCCTCTTCAGGCCAACTCTGCACCTGGCCCAGCTGTCACCGGCTACCCGGGCCTCGCCCCCACCGCCTTTGCCCCTGTCCCGGCTGTCCCTCTCCCCGGCCACCAGCCCTCACCACCAGCCGGCTCTGTGCCTAGCCTGGCTGTCAGCAGTCACCCGGGCCTTGACCCGGCTACCTTTGCTCCTGGCCCGGCTGTCCCTGTCCACCGGCCACCTGGCCCTCTCCAGGCCAGCTCTGCGCCTGGCCAGGCTGTCACTGGCCACCCGGCTCTCGCCCCAGCCAGCTCTGCAGTGAGCCCAGCTGTCCCTGTCCACTGGCCACCTGGCCCTCTCCAGGCCAGCTCTGCGCCCGGCCAAGGTGTCACCAGCCACCCAGGCCTCGTCTTGGCCACCTTTGCTCCTGGGCCAGCTGTCACCAGCCACTGGCCACCCAACCCTCGCCCTGGCCCTCTCCAGGCTGGTGCTGCACCTGGCCCAGCTGTCCCTGTCCACCCAGGCCTCGTCCTGGCCACTCTTGCTCCTGGCCCGGCTGTCCTTGTCCACCGTCCACCCGGCTCTCTCCAGGCTGGCGCTTCACCTGGCCCAGCTGTCACCAGCCACCCAGCCATCTACAGGCCAGACACTGAGCCTGGGCCCCAGCTGTCCACCATTCACCCATCTCTGGTCAGGCCGGCTCTGCCCCTGGCCCAACTGTCATCAGCCACCCGGCTGTCTCCAGGCCGGCTCTGTGCCTGGCCCCAAGACCTCACCCAGGCCCTTGCCCAGGGCTGTCCACCATCCACCCAGCCCTCGCCCCAGTTGGCCTCTGTGCCTGTCCCTGGCTGTCCACTGTCCACCCAGGACTCGTCCTGGCTAGCTTTGTGCCTGGCCCGGCTATCACTGGGCACCCGGCTGTCTCCAGGCCGGCTCTGCAGCTGGCTCTGGCTGTCCACCTGAGACCTCACCCAGGCCCTGGCACAGGGCTGTCTCCCCAAGTGCACCCCAGCCCTTTCCCAGGCCGCTGAACCCTTGCCCAGACCGGTTCCTGCTCGGGGTGGCTGACTGGCCCCTGCCCTCGCCCTGGTGGGCTCCGTGCCCCAGGCCTGCCCCAGGGTTCCCTGGTCCCCTGCACCGTCCACCCCCCCGCTCAGCCTGCTCCTCCTGGGATTCACGGTGGTCTTTGCCCTGGCTCCATCACAGGCCTGAGCCCTGTGGACCCTCACCTGCCCTCCTTCCTGGTCCTGACCCCAGTGCCCTCTGTCTCACGGCTCTGGCTGTACCTGGCTTTCTGGAACCTTCTGGGCTCTGGTTTGGCTTCCAGCCGGCTCTGCAGAGCTTCCAAGAGGCAGGGCCTGACCTGCCCACCAAGGCGTTGCCTTTTGGCTGTGGATCCAAGTGGTGCTGCACTGGACCCTCTTGTGGGAGTGCCTCAGGCCCAGGGCGACCCTTGTGCCCCCAGCCCCTGCCAGGTCCCTGGGGAGCCCCGTCTCTGGAGATGGGTCCCGATGCCCCTCCACCCGCCTTGTCTGCAGAGTTATGTCATTCTTTTTTAGCGTGGTGGTTGTCGGCCTAGGGGATCCTGGGCCATGTCGGGGGGCGTGTGTGGTTGTCCCAACCAGGGAGCTTGTGGTGTGGATGAGGCAGAGGCCAGGGACTCTGCGCACGCCTTACTGGGCCTGGGGCGCCCACCCCAGAGAAAGACGCAGCCCAGGGTACCCGGTGCTGAGCCAGTGAGTTCTGGCAGGGCTGGGAGCGGGCAGCCTGGGGCCTGGTGTCGCTGTCCCGTGAGCTGCTTGGGTCCCCCTGAGGCTGGGTCTCCGCAGGCGGCGCTGGAGCCGTTCACCTCAGGGTTGTGTCTGTCCTCACCGTCCTGGTTGGGAGCCACCAGCCCCAGGCAGCTGAGGGACGCAGCGTGTGGTGCTGTTTGATTGTGACAAGTCCACGGGGCCACATGTGGCTAGCAGCTACCAAGCTGGGCGGCACGGCTCGAGGGTGCCTAGGGTTTTTCCAGAACATTCTGGTTCAGAATGTGGTTGCTAAACCCGTGCCCACCTGCTTCTCTGGGTCCTCTGGTTGCCAGCCCTGCCTGCTGCAGCCCCGCGTTAGCCAGGATGTGGCCGGCTGGGCGCCCTGGGTCCCCCCAGGGGACCACGAGCCGCCTTGCTCTCCCCTCTGAGCCTGCCTGGAACCTCGAGGTAGTTTGAGGGCCTCCTCACCGCCTGCCCCGATTCCTTCCCGCTCCTGGTTGCTGTTTTCAGCTCCCCGGCTTCTTGGTGTGCTTTCCCGGCCCTGGGATCGCCCCCCCTGTTTCCTGATGTGGGGCCCCCGACGCGCCCTCCTGCCATTGCTGGCGTGAGGCGCACAGAAGCCACTGCCCACAGGGCCGTGGATGTGGAGGGTGAGCGAGGGCCCCCGGTGGCCCCTGTCCGGCACAACCTGGGGTCCTGGGTGCGGCTCTGGGGCTGGCCATGGCGCAGCCTATGCTGTCGGGAGGTCCTTGCCCAACTTCCTGTGACTCCCATTGAGAAACGCGGCTGGCGGGAAGGCCCAGGGCCCGGCCACCCCTCGAGGGTGAGCAGCGAGGGCGCCCCGGGCCTCTGTGGGGTCTGATGAGCGCCCCACACCCTGCTGCCTTGCGCCCTCCTCACTGGGGCCAGCTTGTCCCCTGGGCGGGCCCGAGGTGGGGAAGCGGGAGGAGACCAGCAGGACTCGGGAGCCGTGACCCCGGCTGGCCCTGAGGCTGGGGCTCAGGTGGGGTGGGTCTTCCTCCTACAGGGAAGGAGGCAACCTCCAGGGCGTCCTGGGGGTGGTGCTTGGCCAGTGTGGCCTCTGGCTCCCAGCAGCCCCCCACCCGCTTCAGAGCCCCGCGGGACAGAGCAGGGTCCTGCGTCCCCCCTGCTGCGGTTTGAGGATGTGGGCTGTGCCCAAGGGCTTTGCTGCCTCTCCCTGCAGGGCACCCCAGGCCCCCTAGCCAGGCCCACAGGTGCGGTGTGAGACCCAGGCAGAGGCCCTGGGCCACGCTGGCTCCTGAGTCACACATCCCTCATGGGCTGTGCCTGTCCCCTCCCTGGGCAGCCCATCCGTGTGCCTTGTGGGCCAGCGCTTGGCCTTGCGGGCAGCGTGCTTCTGGAAGTCAGGAGTGGGGACTCACATTCCTGGCCCCAGCCTGAGGCTGTGTGGCCGTGGCCTCCCCAGCCACAGCCCCTGGGCCGCCCCTCCAGGCCTGGGCCACCCCTCCGCTCGCCTTTGACACTTGGGTGAGCTGACTAAGGGTCAGGGTTGTAGGTCTTGACGTGGCCACCTTGGGCCTCACCCAGCCCATGCTGGGGACTCCATAGGGGCCCGTGCTTTCCGGGGTCTGCTGGCTCCCCTTGCGGGTGCCAAGTTGCTCACCATGTGGCATCCTGGGGCATAGCCTGGGCTCCGTCCTCCTGTGAGTTTAACCATCAGCGAAGCACCTGCAGGGTCCTTGGGCACTGTCCTGCAGAACCCTTGGGGCTTTGCTCATGGTGGGCTTCTGAGGCTGCTGTGTGGAGTCCCTGAGGAGAGCCCATGGGCAGGAGGCCGACCTCCACGCTGCCCCGGGCCTCTGCTTGCTCTGACCCTCACTGCCCCCACCCCAGGGGCGCCTGGCTGTGTGCATGACAGCCAGGCCGTGGCCGTGGAGGGCGGGCAGCGCAGACCCTGTTTCCCTGCAGTGCATGGGGACGGTGTCCCCTGAGAGCCTGCGCCTGTCCCTGTGTGGTGTCCCATAGAGGTACCGGCCTGTTCTGGTTCTTGTCGGGATTCAGTGCCACGGGTCCTCTGCGTCCTCAGAAATCCCTGGGCAGCCAGCAGCCGCCTGCTCTGTCCAAGGGCCCAACCTCCACCCTGGGTGCTGGGGCTCGGCCTTGGGATGTGAAGCGGGGGCCAGCCAGCTCTGAGCGGGGACCTTGGGTCTCTCACGCCTCCTGGTGCTCCAGGGCTTCTCAGTGCTCTGGGGAGGCGGGTCGGCATTGGGAGAGGGGCAGGAGTGTCATGAGGGTGATTCTGCCCCCAGGGGCAGGAGTGTCATGGGGGTGATTCTGCCCCCAGGGGACACTGGCCGTGTCTAGGCACATGGCTGCCACAACTGGGGAGCTCCTGGCCCAAAGCAAGTGGAGGCTGGGGTGCTGCTGTGCTCCCTGCAGGGCCCAGGACGCCCCCCAGAGGTCAAGCTGGCCGCCCAGTGTCCACAGTGCCAGGGGACCCTGGGCAATTGGCCTCCTTTTAGGGGACAGTGGAGGAATGTGGGCCTTGTGCCTTCCCTCGCTGGCTAGTGTGTGTGGCGGGCTGGTGGCCAGGGCTGCATGTGCGCGGTGAGCAGATCCCACGCGGATGCAGTAAGCGAGTGACCAGAGTGGCCAGTGGTGCGGGTGGGGGCAGGCGAGGCATCTGCAGCACGGGACGGTCCTCAGCGAAGGTTTATTTTTTCTTCAGTACTGGGGAGTCAAACCCAGGGCCTCGCCCATACAGTGTCCGCATTCACCTCTGGGCTGTGGCCTTGTGCTTGCATGCTCTGCAAGTGCTGGACCACTGAGCTGCACCCGCAGCCCACTTTTTTACTTTTTAAGACAGAGTCTCGCCAAGTTACTCAGACTGCCTCTGGCCTTGAACTTGCAATCCTCTTGTCTCTGCCTCCCAAGCCACTGGGATTACAGGAGTTGCGCCACCGCGCCCGGCTTCTCTGTGAGGTTTTGTTGGCACCGCCGCCCCCTGGGTTGGTGTTGCCCCAGGCCACATTCACAGCCAAGGGCAGAGCTGCTGGGAGCTACCAGGATGGCCATGGCTGCACCACGCTGCTGAAACCGTGCTCTGTGGCCTTTGGTGGGCGGGCTGGTGGTCTTGGTGGACTGGGGCTGGGGCTGTCCCTGGGAGCCGGGTCTCAGGTCCCACCTCTCCCCTCTGAGGGACGCTCAGGCCGGGAGCAGCTGTCAGCCGGCGGGGCCTCTGTAGCTGTGGGCCATGTGGTCTGGCCGTGCTGAGGTGCGAGTGCCGGGCTGGGGGCCCCAGGAGGCCCTAGTCCCGGGCAGGGCTGGGGCGAGCCCCGAGTGACCCCGGCCGTCCTGCAGGCACGCGGAACGCGGTCCTCAACACGGAGGCGCGCACGGTGGATGCGGACGTGCTGAGCCGCCGCTGCGTGCTCATGCGGCTGGTGGACTTCTCCTACGAGCGCTACCAGAGGGCCCTGCGGCAGTCGGCAGGCGCCGTGGTCATCATCCTGCCGCGGGCCATGGCCGCCGTGCCCCAGGATGTCGTCCGGGTGAGCCCCGCCCCGCCCCTCTCTGAGCCCTTCGGAAGGGTCGAGGCTCCTTCCCTGCCTCACTGACCCTCTCCTGGGCACCATTCTGACCCCAGACACACCACACTGCCTGGTGGCATTTGGGGTCAGAGCAGGTGGTGGACCAGGGATGCCGCTCAGCACCCCAGGGCGCCCAGGACGCCCAGCCCCGAGGACGCTGCTGCCACTGAGCGGGGCCTGGGGGACCCCGGGGGACACAGGGTGGGGCCATTACCCAGCCAGCGCCCCTGAGCCCGTTGGCCTCGCAGCAATTCATGGAGATCGAGCCCGAGATGCTGGCCATGGAGACCGTGGTCCCCGTGTACTTCGCTGTGGAGGACGAGGCGCTGCTGTCCATCTACGAGCAGACGCGGGCCGCCTCCGCCTCGCAGGGCTCCGCCTCGGCTGCCGAGGGTGAGTGCCGGGCGGGAGGGCGGGCTGGGGCTCCCACGCCGAGTCCGTTCTGTCTGTGGCTCGAGTGGCTCGTGGAAGTCGCAGGCGTCTTTGCTCCACCTGACCGCACCCGCACATCAGTGGGTCTTCTGGGGAAAGTGACACACCGGGCCTCCACCCTATGGTCAGGCGTGTGGGGAACTGGCGCAGAGCCCTGCCAAGGGGATGAGGGGAGCAAGATGGCAGACGTCAGAGGCCACAGCCCGGGGGACCTGCCAGAGGCGACCTTACCTACGCAGACAGCAGGACTCAACCCGGGAGCAAAGGGCAGGGTGCGGCTCAGGGGTGAGCACTAGCCCAGCTGCCACGAGGCCCTGGGATCATCCCTGGCACCCCAAAACCAAAAAGGCAGCTGAGCCTCTAGGCGGTAATGCGGAGACCGGCAGCTGATTGTCGGCACCGGGAGGCCGGCTGGGCCCTGGGGCGGCGCCGAGCTGTCGGAGAGCTTTTCCTCGGCCCACACGCCTAGAGGTTGGATCTGCTCGCGCCAGCGGCAGACGCCTGCTGTTGTAGATGAAGCGTTCTCGGTGCACAGCCTCCACGCGTCGTCTGTGGCGGCCCGTCCACCTGCAGAGCCCAACATGTTCGCTTCTGGCTGGGGCAGAGGTTTCCTGGCCCTGCTCTCAGCGTCCTGACGGTGGCCACGTTCACCGTGGAAGCAGACAGTTTTGGCAGACACTTAAACAACCAGGTAGAGAGAGGGAAAGTCACCCTCCGTGGAGTGTCACGTCGCTGTGAACAATGGCACGGAGCTGGGCCCAGGGCACCTGTCATGCCAGTGACTCGAGAGGCGGCTGCAGGAGGGTCTCCCACGGCAGCCTGTGTAACTCAGCGAGACCCTGACTCAAGCAATGGAAAACTGGCAGGGGGTGCAGCCCATCAGGGGAGCACATGCAGAGTGTGTGCCAGGCCCTGGGCCCAACCCCTGAGCATCATAAAGAAAAAAAAAGTAAAGGACGCAGGGATAGAATTTTAGTGGCATGGTTAGGTGTTTATTTTACATGGCTGGATGAAGAACAGCAGGGTATAAAATTGGAACTGTCAGCTATCACTGCGGAACCTTTGTTTTAAGATGTGCTAAGATTCAAAAACAAGGGACTGTGGCTGATTCCTGGGGGATTTGTTTGTTTTGTTTTGCAGTGCTGGGGGGTTGCACCCAGGGCCTCGCACGTACTTTGTAAGTGCTCTACCCCGCCCCCCGGCTGCACCCCAGCCTATTCTGTTTTTATTTCGAGCCCGGGTCTCGCTGAGTCAAGGGGGGCTGCCGTTTCAGGCACAGTGCCCATGCGCAAAGCGGCACTGGGGGAAAGGGCCAGTGGAGCATCGGGGAGGGGCACGTGATTGTGGTCAGGAGACGCCTGTCTGGGGCCAGCACCACGTTCCTGTGCTCAGATCTGGGCACTGGGGCCCCGAGTGGCTCCACTGACCGCTCCCTCTCCCTCTCCCATCCTAGTGCTGCTGCACACGGCCACTGCCAACGGCTTCCAGATGGTCACCAGTGGGGTGCAGAGCAAGGCCCTCAGTGACTGGCTCATCACCAGCGTGGAGGTGAGTGCAGGGGCCACCTGTCCCCCACCGTGGTCTCTGCCCCACCCCTGCCGGGGCTGGCCAGCTCATTCCCCTGCCCAGCCTGGCTGCCCCCTTCTCGCGGCCAACAGCCACTAGAGGGCGCCCAAGAGGAAGCTGGGCAGCTGCCAACCCTGGCCGCATGCCACCATGGCCTCCTGGGTCCACCCCAGGGCCTTGGCACTGGCTGTCTGCTTCTCCCAGGAAGCACTGTTTAAGCCCCTGCTGTCTGCATGAGGCCCCAGTGTGTGAGACACCCCCGCTCGCACAGTTGGACGGGCCTGGGGCATGCGGTGGGCACCAGCTGGGCGCCGGGGGCTTTGTTGACACATCTGCGCCAGGATGGCGCATGGCCTTGGGGCCCGTGTCCCCAGCCATGGAACAGGACACGCTCTTCTCTCATGTCGCGCTCTGCCTGGGAGTGCGGCGCTCTCAGTCTCTCATGTCTGCACTTAGCCCTTGTGGGGTGGCCTGGACCTCCCCGTGGAAAAGCAGGTGGCAGAACCCTCAAGCACCGTCCCCTGCCCGGACCAGGACTCTGCCAGCCGTGGCCTCCTGCTTGCTTTTGTAAATCAAGTCTCAGGGACTCCCAGCCACACCGCCGGGTGGCTGTGAAGAGACCTTGTCTCCCTGGCGAGAAACCTTCCCTGTCCGTCCTCTTGGGGAGGTGGCTGCCCCAGGCCTGAGCAGAGGGTGGGCACAGGCGGGCAGAGGGGCATGCAAGGGCCCTACGCACCTGGGCGTGGGTTTTCCTACTGGACCCTGCCCACCTCCTGTCACCTCCTGGACACAGCAGGGGTGGCGTCACTCCTTCCTGTGAGCCCACGCTTAGATGCAGACCTCGACCAGGGTGAGGATGTGCGGAACAGCTCTGCAGGGCGCAAGGAGGCGGGTGCCAGCCCCGCCCACCACAGCTGGGCCTCCATGGGCCGTTCACGGGTTCACATTTGTCATGGTTGTCTCCACAGGGCCGGCTAACGGGGCTGGGTGGAGAGGACCTCCCGACCATTGTGATCGTGGCACACTACGACGCCTTCGGGGCGGCCCCGGTACGTGCACCCCAGCCACCAGCTTCGAGGGGCTGCTGCTGCAGGGAGGGCTGAGTCCTGGCCATGGTCCCTAGCCCAGCGTGGCTGGAGGGAAACCAGCAGGCCCAGTGGAGTGGCAACCAAGGGGCCTCCGTGGTGGCTCTGCCACAGCCGCCTGTGGAGGTTTCAGAAACGGAGCGGTGATTTGTATAAAGTTCATACTTTTTTTTCTTTTTTTTTTTTTTTTTTTTTTTTTTTGTGGTATGGGCGGTTGAACCCAGGGCCTTGCCCAGCCTGGCAAGTGCTCGTCACTGAGCGGCACCCCCAGCCCCTCTCTTAACATGTTTATTTTGACACCGAGGCTCCCTCAGTTATGCAGGCTGCCTCTGGCCTCGAACCTGCAATCCTCCTGCCTCTGCCTCCTGAGTCACGGAGATCACAGGCGTGGCTGAGACGCCTGCAGAGCTTGTTGTTTTACAGTGTGCAGCTCAGGAGTGTTAGCACACCCCCAGAACTGTGCCGCCATCCCCTCTGCGGTTCCAGAACATTCTCATAACCTGTGGGCACTCACCCCCGCCCCTGGCAGCCGCAGTTCCACGTCCTGCCTTGGGATTCGCCTGTGCTGGCTTTGGGGGCACAGTGTTGTCCAATGACTTTTTTGTTGTCGTTTTTATTTTTGGGACGCAGTCTCGCTATGCAGCCCAAGCCAGCCTTGAACTCGCCGTCCTCCTGCCTCGGCCTCCTGAGCACTGAGGTCGCAGGTGTGGAATTTTGACGCCGTCCTTACACCTCTCTATGCGCCGTGACATGGGGACGGTCCCAGGGCAACCCAGTGTCCCGAGGCACGCCCCTGTCCCTGACAGCCTGCTCTTGCCCCTTATTGGGACGTACCACCACATTGCCCCCATGGGTGACCAGGGCACTTCCGATTCCTGGGGCTCAGCCTCCAGTCATGGGGTGCAGCTGGATGGGGGTCTGAACGGAGGGAGGGCACGAGCCAGCTGCATGCTGGATGTGGACCTGAGGTGAGATGGGTGGTAGTGACTTCTGGACACCTGCCTGATGGCCACGTCTCCACCCTGCAGTGGCTGTCGCTGGGCGCGGACTCCAACGGGAGCGGTGTCTCTGTGCTGCTGGAGCTGGCCCGCCTCTTCTCACGCCTCTACACCTACAAGCGCACGCACGCTGCGTGAGTCCCCCGTGCCCAGCCCTCCCCAGAAGTGGTCAGGAATGGGACAAGCAGCCACAGGGCACAGAACTGGGAAAAAGCCCATGAAACCAGGCTCCTTGGGGCCCTGAGGGCTGCTGAGCACGAACCCAGGCCCCACCCGCCCCGTGTCAGGGGCACCTGGTGGTGACAACCACACGGCCCCTGGTGTGGCCAGGGCCCTGGGGCAGCATTGTCCCGGGTGAGCCCCCATCTAGGCTGAGGCAGCTGTGCGGCGCCAGGCGCTGTCAGCGGCCTGGGAGGCTGGGGCTGCTGGGCTGAAGTTTTCTCAGCCTTGTCACCACAGGGCGGCTGCTCAGTGTCAGCCATTATGTCCAGGTTCACCCTGGACGAAGAGCGGCAAGAGAAGGACAAGGGGGCTTCACCCCCAGTACGGCTCGGCCGGCCTCAGTGGCCTGACCCGGGCCCAGCTGGCTTGTCCAGCCAATGGCAGTGAGCGGCCGGTGGGTGGCTTGGGAACGGCCCAGGCTCGGCCATCTGGGGCGTCCCTGCCTCCAGCCTGGCGGAGCAAACACACAGCACCCTGTTAAATCCCATCTCCAGGTAGGGGGCGACTGTATCCCATCAGGGTGAATGGGAGGGTGCGCCATCACACAGGGCCTTCTG
This sequence comes from Pedetes capensis, assembly GCA_007922755.1. Lineage (NCBI taxonomy): Eukaryota > Metazoa > Chordata > Mammalia > Rodentia > Pedetidae > Pedetes > Pedetes capensis. Next base: position 11,598 of record VMDO01021553.1, on the reverse strand, counting down.
GGAGACGCACCAGTGCCCTGGCAAGTAGAGAGGCCAGGGGATCTGCTGGCCCGGGGCCCTTCCTGCACCCCTGGCCGGGCTGAGCCCTTTGGCTGTTTCTTTCCTAAGACAGGGTCTCTTGGTGTGGCCCAGGTGGCCTCCCACTCACGATCCTCCCACCTCAGCCTCCCGAGCACTGGGATGCCAGATTTTCAAAGAGCTCAAAAACCACTAGAGCAGTGGCCTCACCTGGAATGGCCGTGTCCTCTGGGGACCCTGCTGAGTGTGTGGCTGTCATGACCAGGTAGCTCCTGGCATGGAGCTGGTGGGGGCCAGGGATGGTGCTCAGTGCCCTGCAGGGTCCAGGACACCTCACAGAGAAAGGCCCAGCATAGTGTCTGCAGTGCTGAGGGGGCCTGGTCACTCCTCTGTGGTCCTGGAGGGCCCCCGGGCTTGCTGGGCCCCTCCCGGGGACCCACAGCGTGGCCTTAGTCCCCTCCTGCCCAGGACCTCGCCTGGCAGAGCTGACCCCCGTCCCTGCCCCGCCAGGTACAACCTCTTGTTCTTCGCTTCGGGAGGGGGCAAGTTCAACTACCAGGGCACCAAACGCTGGCTGGAGGACAACCTGGACCACACAGGTGGGCGGCACCCGGGCAGGTGGGGGGGCGGGGCCTGGCGGAGTCCGCGCCTGCGCCCTGACACCAGCGCTCCGCAGACTCCAGCCTGCTGCAGGACAACGTGGCATTCGTGCTGTGCCTGGACTCGGTGGGCCGTGGCGGCGGGCTGCACCTGCACGTGTCCAGGCCGCCGCGGGAGGGAACCCCGCAGCACGCCTTCCTGCGGGAGCTCCAGACGGTGGGTGTTCCGGGTCCGTGGGCGCCCCAGGGGCCCTCGCCCCCCAGTCGGCCGCGTGGCTCCTGAGCCCCCGGCTCCGCAGGTGGCTGCGCACCAGTTCCCGGGTGTGCGCTTCTCCATGGTGCACAAGAAGATCAACCTGGCGGAGGACGCGCTGGCCTGGGAGCACGAGCGCTTCGCCATCCGCCGGCTGCCGGCCTTCACGCTATCCCACCTGGAGAGCCACCGCGACGGGCAGCGCAGTAGCATCATGGACGTGCGGTGAGTCACAGGCCCGAGCCTCCTTCCAGGACTCTCCGCGGGCGGGCAGCCAGCCCTGCATCATGGGGGGCGGAGGGTGGGAATGCGGGGCTGTTGGGTCAGGAATGCCTGGACCCCTAGCAGGCAGCAGGCAGCCGGTAGCACAGGCGAGGCCGTAGCCTGAAGAGCAAGGGGCCCAGGGCCACACGCTCCTCCTGGAGCCTGCTCCTGCCTGCCACCCGGAATTCACTGGAGGGCGACCGTGACGCCTAGGGAGCTGGCTGGAGGCCGGGTGCTGGCTCTGCCCGCCGCCGCTGCCCCCAGGCACCATGGGCTTTGGGCTGGGGTGTCCTGGGGGCATCCCCACCCTCCGCCTGTTCCATGCCTGGAGCTGCCCTTCAGGCTTGGCCCCTGCTAGAGCTGTTCTCTGACCTCTGATGTCAGGCTAGTGTGACAGCATGTCAGGACAGTGTGTCAGGACAGTGTGACAGTGATGGCAGGCCAGGTGCTGTGTCGGCTGCTCCCTGCAGCTGTTGGGGACCCTGGGGCAGCAGCCTCCTCCTGGCCTTGTTGAGAGGAGAGCTGGTCAGTGCTTGGGCCACGGCCCTGTCTCCCTGGGGTGTCCAGCTGCCTGCTGTCCCCTGCCCGCCTTGGCGCAGGAAGGAGCAGCAGCTGTGTGCCCCTGGCTGTCCCAGCTTCCCCATCCAGCAGCTCCGTGAGACGGGCTCCTCCACCTGGTTCTGGGACACAAAATGGACTTGGGGAGCGCAGCAGGTGCCCAGGAGGCCACGGGCACCCTGGAGCTGGCTCCCACCCAGGTCACTCTGTACCCTCTGGCCAACGCTCGCTCGCTCACTGATGGGGTACGGGGGCCGCGGCTCAAACGCACAGCTGTCTCCAGGACATGCAATTCGCAAGGGTTTCGGGCACCAGTTCTCAGTCCAGGGCCATGTGGCCCTGCTCGTGATGGGTCCACACCCGGCCCTCGCCCGCTTCCCACGCTAGTCTACCCAGGGGCTCCTTGTTAGAGGCCCTGCAGCAAAGCTGGGATGGGGCCCTAGGCCAGCAGCTGTAGGTCCCCCGCCTCCCCAGGGGTGCCCCAGCCCCTGAACTCAGGGCCATTTACCCCCCAGACCCACTCACTATGGCTGCTGGCTGCCCATCACCAGCGGGGCCGGTGCCACTTTGCAGGCTGTTGGCTCTGCAGGTGACCCTCTCTGCTTTGAGGGCTGAGGCAGGTGCTCCATGGTACCACCTGTGTCTCTGGGCTCAGGACTCTCCAGCCTTGGCACCCCCAGACACAGTGGAGCCAAGCCCTCAGCTAGCACAGGGCGTGGGTGGTGACCTGGGGCAGCCCTGGTGGCCCTTGGTTAGATAGGCAGGGACCACACCGCTTGCTCTGAGGCCATAGGAGGGAGCACAGTCCTCAGCCAGTGGGCCCAATTCTCAGGTCTTGGGGTATGTGCAAGGGTCCTGGGGCTGCTGTCTCAGGGCCCCAGGTCTGCAGGGCCACCCTCCCTCCCCATCCCCGGGGGGGTCCTTCCTACCTCTCCCTGCATGTGCGTTCCTGGCATCCCTGGGTGGCCGCATCACCCCATCTCTGCCTCCGTCCTCATGTCCCCCTCCTCTCTCCAAGGACACCCTGTCCCATAGTGACCTCAACTTAACTAATTCTCTGCAGAGACCTCATGTGCAGCCCACCCTGGGGCGCTGGGTGGGGTGAGGTTTGAGGAGGGGAGTGAGTCTCCCCTCCGCTGCCCTGCGCAGGGCACCAAGGACCCCCTGCCTTCCAGATGAGAAGCCCAAGTCCCCAGGCTGTGCAGTCACCTGAGGCCGGTACTGGGCCTCCGCGGGTGGCCCCATGCCCAGGCCAGGGAGGCCGCTGCTGCCCTGCCTCTGCCACCACCTGGGGTTGAGACGACGCCCCTCGACCCTGGTGACTGCAGGTCACTGTGGTCCTCAAACTCCCCTCCCCAATTGCCCTGCAGGTCCCGTGTGGACTCTAAGACCTTGACGCGCAACACGCGGATCATCGCTGAGGCACTGACACGGGTCATCTACAACCTCACAGAGAAGGTGGGTCCCCGATCCCTGCGCCTGCGCCACCACCTGCCCTCCCCACAGCTCAGTCAGGCCACATCCCGCTCTCCCCACAGGGGACGCCCCCCGACATGCCGGTGTTCACGGAGCAGATGGTAAGGGCCAGGGCCGGGCCAGGCTGGGGTTGGGGCAGGTGGGCCAACCTCGGCCATGACCCCGGCAGTCTCCGCAGCAGGTCCAGCAGGAGCAGCTGGACTCGGTGATGGACTGGCTCACCAACCAGCCTCGGGCCGCACAGCTGCTAGACAAGGACGGCACGTTCCTGAGCACGCTGGAGCACTTCCTGGGCCGCTACCTCAAGGACGTGCGCCAGCACCACGCCAAGGCTGACAAGCGGTGAGTGCTCTGAGCTCCAGGCTCCTCCGCCTGCGCCAGGGAGCGAAGCCCAAACATAGCGCGGGGGCGGGGGGGGGAATTCTGGGCACCGTTAAAGTCAGATTTCAGAGCCGGGTGCTGGTCACGCCTGCCATCCCAGTGCCTGGGAGGCTGCGGCGGGAGGATGGTGAGTTCCAGGCCAGCCTGGGCCTCGCGAGACCCTGTCTCAAAAACAAAAAACAAAAACATGGGGTGACTCTTTACGGTACTGGGGTACTCGTGTCCCGGGCCCTTGGTCTTCTCCTCCCCCTTAGGGCCTGGGCTCCGAAGGCTTCTGCGCTGCGTCCTCCCAGGTGGGCTGAGCAAGGGCTCAGAGCTGCCGCAAGTGGCAGCCACCTGTGGAGGCCTGTGTCCCTCCCTGCAACCCCCAGCTCTCCCTCCTCCTGCGGGCTCCTCTGCACGGTTCACGCAGAGATGATGATACTGAGGGTCGAGTGGGTCTGCAGGTGGAGCCGGCGCCTCCTTCCTGGGCCAGCCTCCCCCGCTAGACCCCTTTCCTAGCTGCTGAATCTTCTGGTCCCCCGTTCTTCTTTAGGGTGCATTTCAAGCCCCATGGAAGTAACGGGGAGGCGTCACCAGCTGTCTCCCAGGGGGGGCAGTTGGGTGGCCGTAGCCAGGGATGGGCCAGTGCCTGCCAGGCCACTGGCCGGCCGCCATGGTCTCTGGGAAGGAGGCGGGGGCCAGCGCGTGGCCTGGGCCAGGCAGGGGCTGAGGCGCAAGGTGCTGAGCGGGCACTGCCTCCACAGTGACCCCGAGTTCGTGTTCTACGACCAGCTGAAGCAGGTGATGAATGCATACAGGTGAGTGGCGGGCAGTGAGGGTGGCGCGGGAGCCAGCGTGGGGAGGCCCTGACCTGCGCCGTCCCCCCAGGGTCAAGCCGGCCATCTTCGACCTGCTGCTGGCCGTGTGCATCGGCGCCTACCTCGGCATGGCCTACACAGCAGTGCAGGTGAGGGGCGGCCCCGCTGGGTGGGGTGGGGCCTCCCGGCCTCCTGGCCTCTCCGGCCTCACCGCCCCGCCCCCGCAGCACTTCCACCTGCTCTACAAGACGGTGCAGAGGCTGCTCCTGAAGGCCAAGGCACAGTGAGCGGCGGCCGCGGGACGCCCTGGAGCCGAGACACCGGGGCCCAGGTTTCCCGCGATGTTCTCTGGGACTCTGGGACGCGGGGTGCCTGGCCTCCTTCCTTCCCTTGAGCTTCCTCAGAGGCCAAGCGGGGTGGGCGTGGTCCTCGCCCCAGTGACTCGCACGTGGCTGTGTAGCTCCTTCCTCTGGCCTGGCCTGGCCAGCGTCCCCTGCGGTTCCCGCGATCCCCGCCCCCTGGCGTGGCTGAGCTGCAGCACCCGCCTGCCTCTTGCTGACCTCAGAGTCCGCCAACGCCAAGCACAGGGCACAGGGGCTGTGGCCAGGCCTTGCTCCAATGCAGACGGAGCCTCAGCCCCAGCTGCCCAACCAGACCCCGCCTCCAGCTCCGCCCCCAGTCGAGGTCCCGCCTTCAACCCAGGTCCTGCCCTGGCCCCGCCCTCTCCCTGGGCCACGCCCTCAGCCCTGACTCCCTGCTGCAGTCTTGTTGGCCAGGACCCCCTGCGCGTCCCAAAGCCTCTCCCAAAGCCTCTCCGTTGCCCTGTCCCCCACCCCCAGGGCTGGGAGAGGCCTTGGGGGCGGGGGGGGGGAGGGGCTGCATCCCGAGGCCCCACTCCTGCCCAGCCTGCCTCCTTCCTCTGGTCTTGGACGGCGTGTGCTGGAGGGGCCTGGCCTGCGGGTCCCAGGGAGCAGCTGGTGGAGTGCAGCCGGCTCAGGCACCTTCCCGGGGACCCCAGCGGCCACAGGGGAAGAGCCAGGCCCAGGGCTCCCACCCGGGGGCCAATGCAGTGAAGCCACATTCGCCGGGAGCCGGACAAGTCCAGCCCGGGTGCCCAGGGAGGCTCGGGCCTCGGCCCTCTGCAGGCCCTGGGCTGCTGCTGCTGCTGCAACACAGCTGTGGCTGCGCTGAGGGACCCACGTCCCAGGATGAGAAGGGCTGCCACCCCGGCCCCTGCTCGGCCAGCTCGCGGGTGCCCGGCCCTCGGGCTCCAGAGATGTTCACGGAGGGCCCGGGAGGCTCAGTCTTCTGCTGGCACCCGTCCTCGGCAGCTGGACTCAGGGCCAGGCCAGCAGCTCCCTGTCACAGAGGAAGACTTGGGCACATGCTGCCCAGTGCAGGCCAGGGTCTGAGCCGCCCCCCTTCCTTCCTCCCTGGCAGACGGAGGGGCGGATGGACCAGCCATCCGGAGCCATGGCTGGTGGCGGGACAGTTGCCGGTCAGAGAATAAAGCCATATTGAATGAGGGGCTGTGTCCTTGTTGGGCCGAGGACACAGCACTTTGCCCCGAGCCTTCCAGGTTTAGATGGGCGAGAACCAGGTCACGGGACAGCAGGTCAGGTGGGCAGCAGGCCGTTCACTTCCTGGAGCTGCCACGCAGTCCCCGGAGACGCAGCGTGCGCAAAGTCCCAGGAGGTCCTGGCGGCCCTGGGATGTGAGCACAGCACCCCAAGCTCTGCCTCCACTGTCCCCACTGCCTTCTCAGGAGGACGCCGGTCATGGGGCTCGGGGCTCTCCCACTCTTACACTCACCTTACCCAAGGACAGCTGCAGAAACCCTGCGTTGAGGCTGCTGTGCACACAGGGCCCACATGCGCAGGAACTGTCGGCATTCGCTTTTCCCAGTTCTGGGGATGCCAGCTCCGTGATGGCCACCCCACCAGCCAACCAGCCCTGAGCCCCACACCAGGCCTGCGGACATCTTACTGGGGTCCAGGGGGCTGATGTTGATCTGGGGGCTCCAAGCCCTGCCTGGTTTGCCCAGTTCTCCCAATCACCCAACAAACTGCAGTCATGCCTTTGTGTGAGATGCTGGGAATGTGGCCATGAACAGAGGCCTGGGGCCTGTGGAGCTTCTGGGAGATGCTGGGGAGAAAGACAAAGCAAGTGGCCTGTCTGTGTGTGTGCATGTGCACTGTCAAGGAGGCCTGGGAGAGCACAGCTGTGGGTGGGGAGACTGAAGAACAGGGTGGACCTGAAAGATGGGAGAAAGTTGGAGTGCGTCTGAATCAGAGGGCATAGCCCATGCAAAGGCCCTGGGGCAGAACAGAGCCTGGTGAGTTGGAGGAGCAGAGGGAGCTAAGAGGAGGGAGAGGAGGGGTCCAGGCAGGGAGAACAGGGCTCTGGGTCTTTAGGGAGAACTTCAGCTTTGACCCTGAAGAAGGTGGGAGCCACTGAGGGTTGTGAGCACAGGAGGGAGGGACCCAACTCTGTGTTCATGAGCGCCTCCAGGTGCTGGCTACGGGGAAGACTCGGAGTGAGCATGGAGCCAGGGGGTCCTGCCATGGATGCTGGAGGTAGAGGGAGAGCAGTCAGGGGCTGGACTTCCTGTCTCTGCTGTGTCCCCAGGGCACAATGGAGCTGCCACCGTGGGCAGCACCGTGGGCGAGTCCCATCTCCCAGGGAGTCCCATCTCCCAGGGGCAGAGCCGCCTCATCTCAGGAGGTCTGAGGGGTGTGCACTGGACCCCCCGGGTCCTGAGACCGAGCTAGGGCCTTGCCTTCCGCTCTTCTCTGCCACCCACAGGATGTCTTGTGTGATCCTCCACGGGGGACCGGGGAGGGAACCCAGAATCCCAATGCACCAGCTCCCTTGACTCCTGGGGGGATTGGGGTGCCTCCAGGCTGCCCTGGGTCTGGTCCTTTCTGGGCTAGGTCCCCAGTGCAGGGTGCTCTGGGGTTACGCACATCCACTGGAGCCCAACAAGACCTCTGCCCTCCCCGCCCCTGCCCCAGCGGCTGTCTTTGGCCCCTGTGTGGACTCAGGCAAAAGGTTTCATGCGCCACAGCAGCTACTGTTTTGTTTTTTCTTGTTTTGTTTTGTTTTGTTTTGTAGCAGGGTCTTATAGCGTAGCCAGGCTGGTCTTGTCTTTTTTTTTTTGCAGTACTCAGGGGTGAATGCAGCACATCACGCATGCTTTGCAAGCGCTGCACCACTGGGCTGCACGCCCAGCCCATGCTTTGTTTTTTATCTTGAGTCAGGGTCTCACCGCGTTACACTGGCTGCTGCTGGCCTCGAACCTTTGATCCTCCCGCCTCTGCCTCCCGAGTGCTGGGATGACAGGTTGGCGCCACCACACGGGGCTTTTTTCTTTTTTAATGCCAAAATCTTCATTAATTATATCAAAAAAGAAAGCCACCAATAAGCCTCGCCTAGAATGAGAAGAAACAGTGGCTGCGACAATGGGCTCAAACACAGATCGTGTGCCTGGCACAGTTTGGGGGATTGTTCCATTCTATTGCAGTTAAGGTCACTGGGAGTCAGATCTGACTGGACAGCACCTAACAACAACAGTGCCAGGGTGTAGGCCAGTGGCCAAGGCCTCGTCCGCACAGTGGTCCCAGCTCCCATCCTCTGCACCACAAAATAATAGCAATTATTATTAACTTTTATCTATTTATTCCTTCATTATTTTTGGCCAGGCATGGTGAGCACACCTGTGACCATATCACTTGGAGGCTGAGGCGGGAGGATCACAAATTCCAGGCCATTCACCCTGTCTCAGTCTTGCAAGATCTCCTCTCTAGGTGAGGGGCGGAGCTGGGCGTGGTGGCCACACCTGCCATCCCAGTGCTCTGGAGGCTGAGGCAGGAGGATGGCAAGTTCCAGGCCAGCCTGGGCTACACAGTGAGTCTTTGTCTCAAAATAAAACCAAACACCAAAACCCCAACTAGATGGCCACCGTCCATGCATTGCTATTTTTATGTTTATTCATCTTCTTCTTTATTTTCCCATTCTATGGGAGTGGGTACCTATGGGAATCTTATTTTGAAGATGGAATCATAGGATCTGGGCACAGTGGCTCACGCATGAGATTGCAGCCACTCTGGAAGCTGAGGCAGCGTGCGTAACTAAGCAAGACCCTGCCTCAAGATAATAAATAAAAAATGGGCTGGTTTGCAGCCCGGCAGTAAAGCGCTTGCAAAGTATGAGACCTTGGGTCCAACCCAAAGTACCACAAAAATAACTAAATAAACAGAATAAAATAAATGGCCTTCACGCTCATGGCACCTGTCACAGTGCCAATGCCGGGTGGAGCTGCTACGCTGCATTGTTAGAAATAAGGGCAAGAAAATACAGTCTGTGCATGTACAGTACAGACCCTCTTTTCTCGGAGTATTTCCGCCCCCAGGTTGGTTGAATTCAAGGGTGTAGATCCTGCTGTTCGAGTCACCCTTGACCTGCCCCTCAAGCCACTCTATGTCCCAGGGTGGCCACTGACAATGTCACTATGGGTTACTTTCCTTCAGTAATGGATTCAATGTTGAATACCTACTTCATGCCAGGCTGTGGAGGCAGCTGTGTGGGAGAGACCCTGTCCTAGCAGCCACGGGGCTCAGCCCACTGGGAAAGGCAGGTATCAAGCCACGGAGGGGACAAGGACATTTTCAGATTGCATCAGTGCTACAGATAACATTGTACAGGGTGTAGGGGGGGTCTTTGGTACACAGGGAAGACACCCCAAGGGGTGGATCTTTGAGAGAAATCAGAATGACAAGGATGAAGCCATGTGGAAGTCAGAGGATGGTGATTCAGGCGGCAATGGCAGCTTGTGCAAAGGCCCTGGGGCAGGACAGAGGCTGGCGTGTTGGAGGAGCAGTGCGGAAGACGAAATGGAGTGGGGGAGAGGGAGATGTCAGCCTTGCAGGGCCTCCTGGGCCCCAGTGAGGTGTTTGCATCTGCTGCCAATGTGACTGGGAGCCACAGAGGACAGAGGGGGCGGGAAGGAGAGGAGGGAAGCCAGCCACTGAATTTTCAGTCTGGAAAGGTCCCCAGCAGCCTGAGGCTGGCTCTGAAGAGGCAATGAGATCAGATTGCCCGTGTGGGCACACGTGACAGCTCCTTCATGGGCTCCTTGGTGTCCTGTGGGGTCTTGCTAGGTGGCAACAAGCAGTGTTCACAAAGATGTTCCCTCGTGAGGCCACTGCAGCCTCTACCAGGACCCCAAAGAGTCTGTATCTGTGGCTTCCGTCGCTTCTGGGATCTTTTTTTTATAAGCTAATAAAACATAAGCTAACGTCCCTTAGCCTGCAGCCGTAGAGCCCAGCATCTGATCCCATCTCGGAAGCTAAGCAGGGTGGGGCCTGGTTAGTCTTTGGTTGGGAGACCGCCTGGGAAACCAGGTGCATAGACTTGGGAGAAGGACCCGGCAACCCACTCCCAAAAAACAATCAGCCATTGAAAAGCCTAGGAATAGCAGAGAAGCATGGATATAGTGCCAGGCATGGCACAGTGTCAGGGAGTGTCTCGTCTAAGGTACATTGGGTTGCTATGAGTTAGATGCAATCAGATGGCACCTAACAACAGCAACAACGTCCCTTAAAACCATCCCATGGTCTCCAGAGTCATCCTTCACTGGACATGTTCTTATGTTGTTTTGTGTGAGACAGGGACTTGCTATATAGCCCAGGCTGGTCTGGCTCTCCTGACCTTCCTGCCTCAGCCTCCTGCTGAGGACCATTTACATGACAGTTTGGTTAATATCAATCAGTTCTTTAAAAAGGCTTATCTTAATTTATCTTAAAGGAAAGCTCACATCTCTGTTTTGAAAAGAAAACAAAGTTTCATCTTCATACAATGAAAGTCACATGAGTCAGAAAATTTGAGCTAGATGCTGTCTCTCTAAGTCTGAAAGAAGCCCGGCATGGTGGCCACCCTTCTTTCGCCACCGCTCGGGAAGCAGAGGCTGGAGGGAGGGTTCGGGCTCAGCTGGGCCTCGGGAGACCCTGTCTCAGCCTCCCGAGGTCTCACCAGGTGGGGGCCACGCCTGAGATCCCAGCCCTGGGGAGGCTGAGGCAGGAGGATGGCAAGGTCTGGGCCGGCCTGGGCTGCAGGGTGAGACCCTGCCTCAAAAAACAAAGCAACAAACAAACGAAAAGCCTCAAATCAAAAAACTAACAAATAAAAAAAAAAAAAGAGGAAACTCCCCCGCCCCCTCCTGCCCCCATGTTGGGCCCCGCGTGTTTGCCGCGGCTTCAAATGCACCTACAGCCCCAACCCCCGGGGGGCTTGAGCCGGGAGGTCCCGAGCTTGAGGACAGCCTGGGCGCGTGGACAGAGCCTCCGCCAAACCCCCAGGCAACAGGGAAGAAAGAGCCGCCTTGGCCCGCGGGGGCTCCGTGGCCTTTTCTTCCCACTCTTCTCGCTCGGCCCGAGCAGCCTGCGCGGGTCTCCATGGAAACCGTGCCCGGCCTCGCTGAGCCTGGGCGCAGGGCGGCGGGGCTGGGGGCGGGGGTGATGAGCGACCCCGGACCCCCACCTCTGTCTCCGTTCCTTAGCCAGCCCTGACGTCCGCCGCCATTCTGGGGTGGCCGGACAGCTGCCAATCACAATGACAATAGCCGCTTATGGAGAGCTGGGGCTGGGGTTCAGGTCGGTGGGTGGAGCGCCGCGCCCCACTCTGTGAGGACCGGGGTTCGAGTGCCAGCACTGCAAAAACGGGAGAAGGACAGGGCTGTCCACTCCCGAGGCAACCCCGGGACAGCCTGCCATTGAAGAAGCCTGGGAAAAGCGGAGAAGCACCGGCCTCCTGACCTCGGTCTCGCTGTGTGCCTCTGGCTTCTGTCTCCTCTCGCACCTGTGGGCCTTAGTTTCCCCGCATCCCCCAGGCCTCAATTTCCCCCAGGCCTCAGTTTCCTTATGCGCATCCGTTTCTCCCCATGCCTCCAGGCCTCAGTTTCCCCAGCTGGCCTTGGGGTCTCATTTTCCCACGTGCCCTGAGTCTCGGTTTCCCCTGCATCCCTCAGGCCTCAGTTTCCCCCGCGGACTCCTGGGCCTCAGTTTACCCCCACAGCAGCAGACATCAGTTCCCCTGCGGGACTCGGGGGTCTCAGTTTCCCCACACGCCTCTGGGACAGTTTCTCCCATGGGCCTCCATTTCTCCGTGAATCTCTGGGCCTCCATTTCCCTGCGCTTCTGGACCTCCATTCTCCTACGGGCCTCCAGGCGTCAGCTTCCCTAAGTGCCTGGGA